>JAOTQR010079382.1:0-10616 GCA_025774065.1 Solanum ossicruentum
TTTTAATCCAATCGAGGACTTCCGACTTAAACTTAATTATGCACACCAAATTCACTTGATACTCTAATCAGGCATCGGAAAACTACTTAAATTCAAATTACAAATATCCACAACAAAATTTCCCAATTGGATAATTATCCCAAATTTAAAGAAATACGGGGACTAACATATTACTCTTTTTAGAACAAATTAAAAAGAAAAGGTGTCAAAAATATTATATACAAAGGGAGTCAATATTTGGACTAGTATTTTTTTCCTTATGTGTCAATTCATTAAATGAAGAAATTCGTGATAGGTAGCATTTACTCCTTAATGGCTCGTATAGCAACAATTATGGAATAGTAGCTATGGTGAAGCTAGAATTTTGGAAGGGAATTTATTCTTGAAAATTGAATCCAATAAGTCAAAATGACCTAACGTATCTATCCATATGTATTAAATCTTGATTTTGGGTCTAAATTTAGTTGAGCTAGTTATTCCTAAAACTAAACAAAACAAAGCTTCAATTCTAGATAACCAAAAAGGGGAATAATCAATATAAAGACTAATTTAATTAATTCTATAATATATCTATACTATATTAAAAGTATGAAGATCCTGTCACGACCCAAGCCCAGGGCCTAGATGTGACACGGCGAATGGGGAACCTGAAGGAATTCAAACAAGCCTCTTAGTATATCAATTACACATCCTTGGTCGCAGAAGTATAAAACAACAAATAGAGACATAAATAAGGGAAACAGGGCTAAGGGAAGTCTTGATAGTCATAAAATATTCAAGAGTCAAGCTCCGATTCCCAAAAAGTGCCCAAAAACGTGCCTCAAAATGCCCAAAATTTTAATTTTCGTATATCTCAAAATTCGCTTGTTATTTCAAAAATCCGGCTTCATATTTGTGGTCACAGGGTTAAAATTAGGTGGAAAAAGGTCTAACCCCGATTTAAGAGGGAAAGATTAGCAATTATAAATTTTTAAGTGATGAATTTCAGTGAGGTTTACGCGTTCCCTCCGCGACGCACCAAGGGAAAGCTTTAGTGTAATTCCTTCTCTGCGTCCTCTCTGCGATGCGGGGAGGTGTATTTTTCCTAGCAGTGTTTTTCTGTTCAGCCAAAATATTTGAAATGTTGGGCCCAA
Source organism: Solanum ossicruentum (assembly GCA_025774065.1). NCBI lineage: Eukaryota > Viridiplantae > Streptophyta > Magnoliopsida > Solanales > Solanaceae > Solanum > Solanum ossicruentum. The sequence goes on from JAOTQR010079382.1 coordinate 1,134, forward strand.
GTTTCGCAAGCATGTTTTTATCTATACTTAGCCAAATTTCACCCTTATATCATCCTAAATATTTCCCACTACTCCCTAAAACACTTAGCTATATTTTCACTCCAAAATTCAAGACTCAAAACCCTCATCCAAAACTAAGGATTTTCTTCAAGCTTCAAGCCTCCATTTTCAAACTTCAGCAAGAACTTCTCCAAATCTACGGTATGAGGTGTTGAACCATTGGGTCATTCCGCTCGAGGTGCCTAAGCCTTCTTTTTACTAGAATTGCATGATCTAAAGTTGATTTTACATGTGGTCCTTGTATATTAAGAAATTTTTTGTATAGTGATTTTAGTTCATGAAAGTATAATTGTTTTAGCATGTTTTAAGCTCTAAATCTTGGATCTAATGTTGGATTTGATGAGGGATTTTAATCTGAATGTCTTAGGGGTGTTGCAAGGTGTTGATTGGTGGTTTTACTAAAGATTTTCCTGCATGATTACATCTCTAAATTTCATGGTTTTTTACCCCCATTACACCCCCCCCCAAGTGCTTGATAAAATGTCCGATTATAGTTTCTTGAGGAATTGAAGGTCCAAAGCTTGAGATACGATATGAATGATGTTATGATGATGAAATGAGCTTATGTACATGATATATATATATATATATGTTCAATATAATGTTTTGCATTATATCATGCCCGGTCTGGGGGTTATAGGAGCCCAGATAACCATGTGAGGGTTATGTACCTTGTCACCAGGGTATCCAGGTGTGAATGGCATCAACCATATGAGGGGTATGTACCGTGCCACCAGGGTGTCCAAGTGTGAATGGCATCAACCATATGAGAGGTATGTACCTTGCCACCAGGATGTCCAAGTATGAATGGCATCAACCATGTGAGGCGTATGTACCTTGCCACCAGGGTGTCCATGTGTGAATGGCATCTCCCAATCATAGTTAGGATTCTAACTTGGTGTCTTCCATACATATGATATTTTATATGAGCATGAGTTATTGAAAACGTGTTTTACTTATGAATTGTTTATACATGCCATATTGTTATACTATACCTATTGTCTAATGTATGCATTTTTAGTATGATGCCTATTTATTGTTGCATTACACCCCACATAGTACATTCAAATGTACTAACGCATACTCTTGCCTACATGATATCACCATGTAGGGATCGGTGTGCAAGTTCATCATACTCCTCCTCCATATAGATAGTTGATGCTATTCCAAGCTTACTGGTGATTCCTCCATTTCAGGGACCTTAGTTTATGATTGCTATTACCTATGTATTGAGACACTTTCTTATGTTCTATTTTGACTATGAGGGTGAACCCAGTTACTTTGTCTTGGCCCCCACTCTATCTATGTATTTAGAGGTGGTTGTTAGACAAGTTACGTATCTATGTTATGAGCAATGACTCATTGGCCCTTATTGATGTTGTTTTGCAAGCTATCACTTAGCCCCCTTTGCCCCTGAATGTTTTAGGTCTTTTACATGCTTCCGCGACCAATGATGTGTAATGATAAGTTAAGAGGCTTGATTGGGTTTCCTTCGGGTTCCCCATTCACTGTGTCACGTCCAAGCCCTAGGCTTAGGTTGTGATAGGAACCAACAAAGCTACCTCTCCAACCTAAAACCATCCAACCCCATGATCTACAACATCTACCATAGAGAGCGTCAAAAGGAGCCATACCAATGGTTGAATAATATCTATTGTTATATGCAAACTCAATCATTGAAAGATGATCATCCTAACTACCCTTAAGCTCTAATACACAAGCCCTAATCATGTGCTCAAGTGGTTGGATAGTTCTTTCGGCTTGGCCATAAGTTTGGGGGTGAAAGGTTGTACTAAGCTTTACCTTAGTTCTAATACCTCCTTAGAAGGACCTCCAAAATGTGAAGTGAATTATGAACCATGATCAGATATGATGGGCAAAGGAATGCCATGCAACCTCACCAACTCATGAATGTATAACTTAGTATAATCTTCAGCTCCATATGTAGTCTTAACTAGTAGAAAGTGAGCTAATTTCATCATCCTATCAACCACAACCCAAATGGAATCAAAACCATTTCTAGTCTTGGGCCATCCAACCACAAAATCCATATTAATCTCTTCCCACTTCCAAGTAGGAATCTCTATGTCTTGGGCTAGGCCACCCAACCTTTGGTGTTCGGGTTTGACTTGTTGGCAAGTACGACAACTGGAGACAAATTTAGCAATGTCCCTCTTCATACCTCCCCACCAATACCCCTCTCTCAAATCTCTGTACATCTTAGTAGAATTGGGGTGAATAGAATAGAAAGAACCATGAGCCTCATCAAGAATCTTTTCTCTGAAGCAATTAACACAAGGCACACACAACCTACCTTGGTATCTAAGGGTACCATCTCCCCCTTGGGTGAAAACCTCCACCTTACCATCTTTTACCAATGCCTTCAATTCTGACAAATTGGGGTCAAGATCTTGCTTAGCTTTCACCTCCTCAACCAATGAAGATTTAGAGCCATCAATAACACCACCACCACTATCAACCTCTTCCAACCTAACTCCTAATCTAGCTAACCAATGGGCCTCCCTAGCCACCCCTTTGTCACCATCATCAACATGAGCTAGGCTACCCATAGACATCCTACTCAAAGCATCCTCCACCATATTAGGCTTATTGCGATGATAATGCATACTCAAATCATAGTCATTAAGAAGTTATAACTACCTTCGTTACCTCAAGTTGAGATCTTTCTGAGTGAAGACATATTGGAGACTCTTATGATCGGTGAACACATCAACATGCACCCCATACAAATATTGACGCCAAATTTTCAAAGCAAAGACCTCGGCGGCTACTCAAGATCATGGGTAGGATAATTCTTTTCAGGCACTTTGAGTTGTCTAGAAGCATAGGATATCATCTTATCATTTTGTATCAATACACAACCCAAACCAACCCTTGAAGGATCATAATACATAACAAATCCTTCTAGCCCTTCTGTTAGTGTCAACATAGGAGCAGACACAAGTTTATCTTTCACTGTTTGGAAACTCTTTTCACACTCATCCGAACCACACAAATTTGGCTTTCTTTTAAGTCAACTTTGTCATAGGAAAAGCAATAGAAGAGAACCCATTCACAAACCTTTGATAGTAACCCACTAATCCCGAGAATCTTCTAATATCCGACGGGGTCAATGGTCTAGTCTAATTCCTAATCACATCCATCATTTTAGGATCTTCCTTAATACCATCCCCCGACACCATATGACCTAGAAGACAACCTCTTTTAACCAAAATTCACATTTCTCAAACTTAGCATACAAGTTCTCTTCCCTCAATCTTTGTAGCACTACCCTCAAATGACCCGTATGCTCCTTCTCACTATATGAATAGATCAAAATATCATCAATGAAGACCACAACGAATGAATCAAGGTAAGGTTTGAAGACCCTATACTTAATATCCATGAAGATAGCCTGTGTATTGGTCAAACCAAAGGACATCACAATAAACTCAAAATGCTCATACCTAGTTCGGAAGGCCGTCTTGGGAATGTCACACTCCCTCACCTTCACTTGATGGTACCCGGATGAAGATCAATCTTAGAGAAGTGGCTAACCTCTTGTAATAGGTCAAACAAATCATTAATCCTTGGAAGAGGATACCTATTCTTGATGGTGACCTTATTAAGTTGCTGGTAGTCAATACACATGCTAAGAGACCCATCCTTCTTCTTCACAAAGAACACCGTAGCACCCCAAGGTGATTGGATAGGCCTACTAAAACCCTTCTCCAACAAATCCCTCAATTGCTCCTTCAACTCCTTTAACACTGTCGGGGCTATATGGTAAGGGGGATAGAAATGGGTAGAGTATCGGGGAAGAGATCAATACCAAAATCTATATCGAGGAGGAGATTAGTACCAAAATCTATCTCCCTTTTGGGACGGACATCAGAGAGTTCATTTGGAAAGACATCAAGGAACTCATTTACAATCGTAACAGACTCTATAGAAGGGACTTTGGAATCCACATACTTAACCCTCACAAGATGATAAAGACACCCCTTAGAGAATAACTTACGGGCTTTAATTCAAGAGATGAACCTACCCTTGACCACTATATCATGACTCTCCCACTCAAGAATGGGTTCATTTAGGAATAGGAATTTGAATCTACAGGTTCTACAATCAATAGAGGCATAGTATACATGCTACCAATCCATCTTAAAAATGAAATCAAAATAAACCATGTCTAAATCAACAAGATCACAAGGCAATATTTTATGCAAGATGCAAATGGGATAATTTCTATAGACTTTTCTAGCTACAATAGATACACCAATAGGAGTAGAAACCTCATATGACTCACACAACAATTCGGGCTCAACATGAAACTTTTTGGTAAAAAAAGGGGCAACAAAAGAAAGAGTGGCACCTGGATCAATCAATTCATACACATCAAAGTCAAAGACTTTTAACATACCAGTAACAACGTCAGACACCTTATCAACCCCTTGCCTCGCATGGAGTGCATAGAACCGATTGTGCCTTGGGGCATCATCATGTCGGCCACCTCTCCCCTAAGGAACCATATTAGCACCTTATGGACGAACCTTTTTACCCTTGTTATGATTTTGGGGACAATCCATCACCTTATGCCTAACTTCCCCACAACCATAACACGCATTAGTATCTCTCAAGCATGGGCAACTATGAACCCTATCACATAGGACGCCCACCATTAGGAACCACACCCCCAACACCTTGGGCCCTTGGAAAGTCATTGGCAACCCTCTTATTAAATGCATGAGAAGATCCTTGGCGTCGATGGAATCAACCACCTTTTTAACTCTGGAACTTTCCCTCAAAACGGGCCCTTTTGGCCTCATGACCCCTCTGCTTCCTCAACTTCTCCTCCATTTGTTAGACATATGTCATCAACCAGGAATAGTCCATGTCACTAATCAACATAGCGGACCGATATTCCTCACTCGCCAAGTTAGAAATACCCATCATAAACTTGTTCATTCTAGATCTTGGGTCGGCAATCAAGTGGGGAGCATACTTAGAGAGTTGACTGAACTTGAGGGAATACACCCTCAATGACCATTGTCTCAAATTCACAAACATCACTAATTTGGCTTTCCTAAGCTTAAGAGGGAAGAACCGATTAAGAAAAGCCGCCTTGAACTCCTCCCAAAGCACCACATTATTGATTTGTTTCTCCTCTTTCCATTGGTTAAACCATATTTGTGCCACCCCCTTTAGTTGGTAAATCGCCAACTCCGCCTTCTCTTCCGATCTAACACCCATAATAGCCAAAACCTTGTAGACCTCATCAATAAACTCTTGAGAGTCCTCATCAACCTTTGAACCATAGAATTTTAGGGGATTCATCCTCATGACGTCCCTCACTCGAGATGCCGGTGTAGGAGCATGGGGGCTTGGGCCCATTGGTTGGCTTGATTAGCCATAACTTGTGCAAGAAAAGTGAGAGCATCCCGGAGCTCACCATGAGCCGGTTGTCCATTGGGTGTACGGGCTCTTTCTCCTCCTATGTTAGGCATAATCTAGCATAGCAAAGAACAATCGTTTCTTAAAACACCTCACAGCCTTACCTTACCTTCTATAGCACGACATAGAGTCAGAAGAAGGGAAACATTTCCTAAAACACCTCATAGCCCCTTGCTCATAGTTGTGGCGCATAACACAACCATGAACAAGACTCTAATTAACGCGGTGTGTTGGATGCTGAGGACCATTAAAAATCTAGTACTCTAATACCAAGTTTCTCACGACCCAAGCCTAGGGTCTAGACGTGACACGATGCATGGGGAACCCGAACGGACCCCAAGCAAGCGTCTTAACATATTATTACACATCCTTGGTCGCGGAAGTAATAAAATATAACAAAGTGATAGTAAATAGGGATAAACAGGGCTAAGGGATAACTTTTATATCATAAATATCAAGAGTTTAGGAGATAGAGAGAGTCATATCTCATAGCGTTACACTTAACATGTCCAATAACACCTCTAGCCATAGAATTTAGCGGGGCTCAAGACAAGCAACCGGGATCACCCTCATAGTCAAATATACAATAAAGAAAGAGTGTCCCAATGCATAATATAAGAGCATAAACATTGTCCCCGGAATGGAGGACTCACCAACTAACTTTAGAGAGATTGTACTAGCCACGTGGGAAGGATGATCAAGCAGGGCTCCGTCCTACATGGTGACATCATATAGGCATAGAGTATATGTTAGTATGTTTGAATGTACAAAGTATGTAGGATGAAATGCAACAAGTTATAAGCACCATAAACAAAATACATAACATAGGCAATGAATAAACATATAGCAATATGGCATGTATGAATGATGCTTGAAGTAAAATCATGCTTATATAGAACATAATACATGTGTAAAGAGAGACCATTAATAGTGAATACCCAAGGCCTACCACCTCCTTAGAGAGGTGAATGAGGTACGAACCCCTCAATTGGTTGATGAGGTATAAACCCCTCAACAAGGTTGATGAGGTACAAACCCCTCAATAAGGTTGATGAAGTACAAACTCCACAACATGGTTGATGGAGTAAAAATCCCCAACGTGGTTATCAAGGTACAAACCCCTTGACATGGTTGCACAAGCCTACTACCTCCCGAGTGAGGCCATCGAGTTAAAAACCCCTCAACAAGATTACACGGGCCTACCACCTCCCGAGCGAGGCAATCGAGGTTCGAACCCCTCAACAAAATTACCGGGCCTACAACCTCCGAGTGAGGCTTGGTCAGTTCCCAACACTATAGAGAGAATATCATATAAATACATTTCTTTCATTATCATATAGTCATTCAACTGATAAGACATGCATTGGACCATCAATTCCTCAAGAAATCATAACCGAACATTTTATCAAATACTTGGCGGGTGTGTAGTGCTAGTATAAAACCAGGCAGTTCAAGAGTGAAATTATTCTAGAAAATTCAATGTAAAATCATCAATTGATACTTGGTAACACTCTCAAGCAATATACATCAAAATCCTTCATCAAATCTCACAAGATCTTTGATTCATGGCTCAAAACATGATAAAACAACCATAATTTCATGAAACCCCAACATAGTGTGCAGTGAATCTCATAATAAGTAAGACTCATGAATAAATCAACTTTAAATCATGCAATTTTAAGTAAAAGGAAGCTTGAGCAACATGGGTGAAAGGAACCTGTGAAAGAAACCCACATACCTTGACTTTAGAGAATTGTTGAAGAAGATTGGAGATGGAGACTTGAAGCTTGAATGAGAACCTAAAGATCCGGATGAGTTTTAGGACTTGAAATTTGGAGATGAAATATTGTCTAAATGTTTGAGAGAGTATTTGGGATTGTCTTAGATGATATGAGGATGAAATAAGGCTAAGCATAGGTATTTTGTCACATGGGAACACTTAGGTCCAAGATCCAAAAGCCTTGGACCAGACAAGAAACACAAAATTAACTGAGGCGCATCGTGCCAGGGCATGGAAACCTCACTGGAAATCACATTTTTACGATATTCAAATTTTGCTACGGTTTCTCTTAAATCTAGTTAGACCTATTTCCCAATAAATTTGACCCCTAGCTCAAGAATATGAAGTTGGATTTTCGATATCACGTACGGATTTTGAGATATATGAAAATTATGATTCCCGACACTTTCGAGGCACATTTTCTAGCACTTTTTGGGGTCGTTTCAGGTCTTGAGTGATATAGAGTTGAAACATGACTAAGTATAAGTGTTTTACGCATAGGTGGGCATGGAGCTATGACCTCAAGGCCCTTGGGACGAAATAGAATTTGCAGGAAAAATTAACACTAATTCCCGCCCCTGGGGCATCACGCTAGGGCGCGGATTGCCACTGGAAATCTTTTTTTTTTGTGAAAAATTATTTGTCTCTATGAGTCCTTTAGAATCAGGGTTATACTCATTGCTCACTCAATTTTTCCCCTTGATTGAGAATATGAAGCCGAATTTGTGATATCATACATGGATTTTGAGATATATGAAAATTAAGATTATGGGCATTTTCGAAGCACATTTTTGGGGCATTTCACATATGATCTTTCTTGCCTCACCGTGATGCTTTCCTATGGAGTCCTACCACTCTTCGCTTGTGGGACATAGCAAACAAACTAGCGAAGTGAAAATCATATGGGATCAAAATTATATGAACAAATTTAAATTATGGCACTTCTATAATTACCCTTTTGATCTTTTTTCTATCAAACGTCACAAAAATAAGAACTAATAATTCAATAAACAACAAAAGATAAAGAAGATACAATCAATCAACATCAACAACCTAATGATACAAAACAATAAAATATAAAGTATAATTCATAATAATCAAAAAACCAAATAAAAAAATGAAGACGAAGAACAATAATTCTATAGAAATACATGCAGCAAATAGTAATACCGAGATTCAAAAAAACTAAACAGTATAATAAATTGTAGAAATATATGGTAAACAATAAGATATAACATATAAACACTATGGGATGAGCACAACAAGCGAGGAGCAGAAGTATAATTGATTAAATAAATAGTAAATATAAAGAGATTTGGAAGATATTGCCCAAATGATATTTGTAAGCTTAGACAATTTTGGCTAAAAAATTACTAAACATCACTGAAAAATAGTAAGCGTTGCTGAAAAATAATAGGCATTTCCAAAAGAAATACTAAACACACCATAATCTGTTAATTTTCGGGTGACTTAGCAGATTTTGGTGAGAAATTTTGGCGTGTTTAGTATTTTTCTGGTGACATCTACTATTTTTCGGCTGCATCTACTATTTTTCAACTACATTCAGTATTTTCTTTGCCAGAGTTTTCCAACCTTATGAATACCATCCATGTGGTATCTTGCAAATCTCTTTCTATTTACTATTTTTTGAATCAATTGTAGTCTTGCTCCTTGCTTATTGTATTGTCTTTGTAGCGCTTACCTGTTGTGTCTTATTGTTTACCATATATTTCTATAATTTACTATCCCATTTATTCTTTGCATCTTATGGTGGTGTTTTTTGTTGCATGTATTTCTATAGGATTACTATTTTTCGTCTTGAATTTTGTATTTGGTTATTTGATTATTATAAATTATACTTTATATTTTACTGTTCCGTATCATTTGACTGTTGATTTCAAGATATTATGTCTTCTTGATCTTCTTTAGTTTGTTGAGTTATTAGTTCTTAGTTTAGTAGTATTGAGATTTGATGGTGGATTAGGGTCATGTCATCGATTAGGTTCGGAGGCAAGGAGTAATTTTATTTTTTCGTTTTCAAATATTTGAAAACTATGTACAAAAAATATCCTATAAATTACAATAATTATAAATTAAAATATTTAAATTTTTAAAAATAAATAAAATTTGATAAAATCTTAAAATTTTATTAGTGTCATATAAATTACGATAAAAAAGTAACATATATT
>JAOTQR010079383.1:0-10615 GCA_025774065.1 Solanum ossicruentum
ATAAAGAAATTCAGCTTGGTAGGTGATTACGTGCCCTTATCGGGCACTGGTCACGACCCCAGGGAGGGGTGTGACAATAAATATATCTCAGGCAGTAAAAAAAGTAACTTCAATTCTTTGAAATTTATTTTATTAATAACCACATCACAACTTACACTAGGCAATTTTATTTTTAAAGAAAAAAAGGTATTGATAGAATATTGATTTTTTTCTATTATTTTAGAAGTAAAACAATTTTATTGTTACTCAAAACACAAATTATAATATGAAATTTGAAAAAATATCCAAGCCAATGTCTAAAATAACACTCGGCTATTTTTTAAATAAATTGATTATGATTTTAAATTTTAAATTGAAAAGTATACATTTTTATCGAAAAAATGGGTAGTTTCAAAGAAAATTAAATTACTATTACTAACTTAAAAGACCAACCATTAAGGCTTAAATAATTAAAACAATAGTTGAAAAATTGTCAGTTTAATTCTTTTTTATTTTAAAAGTGCTGCTTTGTTTTTAAAAAAATTATGTTCAATTTATTCATATGTGTGACACCCCCGTGAAAAGACGAAAATATCCCTAGAATTGACCTTGCGCGTAACGTGTCTTTCCATTCTCCGATTGCAAATCTGAGAGGGGATTTGCGATCAGTGCGAAAAATTGAGTCGAAAAATAGTCTTGACTCGACTTTAACACGAAAAACGCGAATTAATTTTTCTCAAGAAAATAAAAAACAGTGAGGTTTCCGCGCCCCTTCCGCGAGGCGCAAGGGACGCGAAACCACACTTGGGTTTTTCCGAAATTCGACGAAACTGGAAAAAATTCGTGAAAAAATGTAAAAATATACTAGTGCGCGACAAGCTGATTTTTTTCTTTTGACAGGGAGGGGTAGTTTCGACCTTTCCCACACCCCATATCTTAAACTACTCAGTTTTAATTAGTTTTAAGTCCAAAAAACACATCTTTTATTCAGACATTCTCTCAAAAACAAGAAAACCCTCTCAAGAACTGACGCTCAAGAAACTCAAGAACGGTAGTAGGGCTTAGAGATTCCTTCCAATTCCTCAAGAAGTCATTCCAAAGTATGTAAGGCCACTCTCAAATTATTACTTTAGAATATTTTAGAAAATATAAATTTAGTTTCATCCCAGAAGTTTCGAGTCTTGGTTGAGATTACATTTATGTAAATCCTGTAAAGTTTAGTAAGTTTCTTTACGTATTCAAAGATTCTTGATAAAGAGCGACGATTCTTGATTCTTTAATTGTTATATAGAGTATTGACTCCAAGATTTAAGGCTATAAATGATTTCCTGCGAATTTAATATGGGTTTCATGGATACCCATAAAACATATAGTATAAGCCAAGTTAATTAATCCTTTTCTTGAATCATTCTTACACTTTAGCTGAGTAAACTATATGCTAAAGATATTGAGAAGATATTAGATTTCAGTCAAGTAAAAAGAATTCGATTGAGAAAGCTGAGCAATAAGTTAAGCTAAGTCCCGGAGAAAATTAGATTTCAAGAACCCCAAGTCTTTATGTATGAGCTAAATAGAAGTATTTTGGGAGTAGTATTGAGCACCGATATGGGTGAGAGTAAAAATTAATTACTCGAACTCATAAACTACGTAGCTAGCGTAGGATAGGATTGTACAAGGTACAACTCCTCACTTGCCACTGACATGACCCAGTTTTGGGATGGATCCACTCCCCTGGTTCTTTATCCCCTACCCCGGGAAAGTACGGGACGACTTTGGCAGCGTGGGTAAGACGATGTATCATCACGGAGTTCATAGTGGTGGTCGTTGGTTAGAGAAACTCCCCAAACTAAGAACTATGTTTTCCTTGCCAATTTTCTGCATGTTATTTTCAGCATATAAGTCTTTATGATTATTGCAATAACATTACGAAATATGTTTATGTCTTTCGAGAAGTATTATGATATTATGATTAAATGTTTTGGCCGTCTTACATACCGTATATTCCACGTATTGATGTCCTTATGACCTGCATCATTTTATGATGCAGATGCAGGTGACAGAGCTCTTCAGCAACCACTTTGTTGAGGACTAGACAGTTCCCAGCAAATCGATGAGGCCTCTTCTCATTCAGAGGCTCTTGAGTTATTATGTTTCCTTTCAGTCTTTATTTTAGTCTTTATTTCAATTCTGGCTACTTGGGGCCTGTCCTAACAGTCCTTTCAAACTATTTTAGTAGAGGTTCTATAGACTATATGTTAGATACTTCAGTCCTGATTACATTGATTTCACTTGTTGAATTATTTCTCTTTTCAGTTATTCAGACAAGTTTAGTAGTTTTATGTTGTTTATTTAACGTCTTTCCACTATTGTTAAGTCTTTCGCTGAGTAAGTAGTCAGGCCAAGTGGTTCGCTTGGGACCAGAAATAGTTTTTGAGGGCCGACCACGTCCATAGTGTAGGCTTAGGGCGTGACAAACTTGGTATCAGAGCCCAAAGTTCAAGAGTCCTAGGGAGTCTACGGAACTGTGTCCAGTAGAGTTCGTATTATGGGTGTAAAGCGCGCCACATCTATAATAGGGAGGCTGCAAGACATTAAGAAGTGTCATCCTTAATTATCGTTCTTTGTCTCGTGCTTCAGAGTGTATCTCTGTGAAGTCCCTTCTAACTCATACGTTCACTCCGTATTTTTTAGATCATGCCTCATCGCATAGCTAACGTACTGGTAAGGGGCTGAGGACGCCCAACTAGGAGAAATGCAAACCATCCTGGCCGAATTCTTGAGGAACCTAGAGGTCCAACTGTGCCTTTGGAGTAGCCATAGCAGGCAGACATCATCAATGCTGAGCTTCGCCAGGCCATTCAGACTTTGGCTCAGGCAGTCACTACTAAAGGAGGTTGCCAAGGAGATGTTAGGAACAACAGGTCGGATAACACCAGAATTTGTGAGTTCCTGAGGATGAACCTACCAGAGTTCACGGGGTCTAATGTGAAAGAGGATCTGGAAAATTTTATTGAGGAGCTTCAGAAGGTGTTTCAAGTTATGCAGATTGGTAATGCTGAGCAGGTTGAGTTAGCTACCTACCAGCTTAAAGGGGTAGCTAGACTCTAGTTTGGTCAGTGGAAAGGGAGCAAGGAGATGGAGCACCAGCTATTAGTTGGGCGGTGTTTGAGGAGGCCTTTTTAGGACAGTACTTTCCCAGGGAGATGAGGCAGGCTAAGGTAAGGGAGTTTCTGAACCTGAAGCAGGAGAACATGAGTGTATGGGAGTACAACCTAAAGTTTACTCAGCTATCCCGTTATGCTCCGGCTATGGTGGCAGACATGCATACTAGGATGGAAGTCTTTGTGTTTGGGCTCTCTCGAATGACTAAGAGAGAGGGCATAAATGCGATGTTGATTGGGGATATGGATATAGCCTGCTTGATGACATATGTTCAGCAGATAGAGGAGGAGAAGATGTAGGATAGGGAGGATTTCAGGAGCAAAAGGGCCAAGACACCAGGCCAGGAGACAGGTAAGAGAGGGACTGGAGGTGGAGGTCACTCATCTTTTCAGCCTAAAACAGCCAAACCAACACCTTCATCCGCTAGTGCGCCTGCACCGAGAGTTAGGAATGAGCAGAGTTCGCAGCTTCATAGGTTCTCGGGTAGCCAGTCACAAGGTAACGCAACTAAAGGAGCAAACCATTATCCTACTTGTGGTAAGTATGGTAGGTCTTATCTCGGAGAGTGCCTTATTGGCACAAATAGTTGTTTCAAATGTGGTCAGGTGGGGCGTTTCTTGAAGGATTGTTCTCTGGGGAAGCAAAATATGAGAGATACCAAATCACAGACAGTCTTTTCAGCACCACAGGGTAAGCCACCTCACAGGGTTACTACAACAGGGACAAGCAGGGGCACAAACCGCTTGTATGCCATAGGCACCAGACTAGAGCAGGAGAACTCCCCAGATGTGGTTACGGGTATGCTAGAAATCTTTACTTATGATGTCTATGCATTATTAGACCTAGGAACCACATTGTCTTTCGTAACCCCATATGTAGCTGTGAAGTTAGGATTAATCCAAAATGTCTTCTTGAGCCTTTCAGTGTTTCTACTCCTACTGGAGAGTCTATTTTAGCCCAAAGAATTTATAAAGGTTGTCAAGTCTCAGTTTATCATAAGACTATTGTAGCTGATTTGGTGGAATTAGACATAGTAGAGTTTGATGTCATCCTAGGCATAGATGGACTTCATGCTGGGTACGCCTCCATAGATTGCAGAACCAGGGTAGTCAAATTTCAGTTTCCTAACAAACCAGTCTTAGAGTGGAGGGGTAGCTCAGTACTTCCTAAGGGTCAATTTGTCTCATATCTCAAAGCCAAAAAGTTAATCTCCAAGGGGTGTATATATCACCTAGTCAGAGTTCAGGATTCTTATGCTGAAGCACCATCCAGTCTGTCCCAGTTGTGAATAAGTTCCCAGAAGTTTTTCCTGAGCATCTTCCCGAAGTCCCTCCTAACACGGAGATAGACTTTGGGATAGGTACTCTTCCAGATATTCAGCCCAAATCTATTCCTCCGTACCGTATGGCTCCTTCGGAACTAAAGGAGTTAAAGTTACAGCTAAAAGATCCCTTAGATAAGGGCTTCATTAGACCAAACGTCTCACCTTGGGTTGCTCCAGTTCTTTTTGTGCATATAAAGGATGGTTCTCTACGGATGTGCATAGATTACCATCAGTTGAACAAGGTCACCATTATGAACAAGTATCCTCTTCTCAGAACTGATGATTTATTCGACCAACTCCAAGTTGCTACCTATTTTTCCAAGATAGATCTCATATCGGGGTATCAACAACTTAAAGTTAGAGAGAGAGAGAGACATTCCCAAGACAGCTTTCCAAACCCGATATGGTCTTTATGAGTTTTTGGTCATGTCCTTCGGATTGACAAATGCACCAGCAACTTTCATGGATCTTATGAACAGGGTGTTGAGGCCGTACCTAAATATGTTCGTTATCATGTTCATAGATGATATCCTGATCTACTCCCATAATAAGGAGGAGCATGCGGACCATCTTAGAGTTATCCTTCAGACCCTTAAGGATCAACAGCTATATGCTAAATTTTCTAAGTGTGAGTTTTGGTTGGTATCATGGCGTTTCTGGGGCACATTGTGTCTGGTGAGGGTATACAAGTGGATTCCCAAAAGATTGAGGTAGTAAAGAATTGGCTAAGACCCACAACTCTCATATAGATAAGGAGTTTCTAGGGTTTGGCGGGATACTATAGACGGTTTGTAGAAGGGTTTTCTTCTATTTCAGCTCCCTTGACTAAACTGACTCAGAAGAAGATTAAATTCGAATAGTCAGAAGCATGTGAGAAGAGTTTCCAAGAGTTGAAAACTAGGCTAACCACAACCCCAGTCTTATCCCTACCAGATAGAGTTGATGATTTCGTGGCATATTGTGATGCTTCCAGAGTTGGCTTGGGTTATGTACTAATACAGAGAGGCAAGGTGATAGCATATGCCTCCATACAACTTAAGATTCATGAAAAGAATCACCCAACTCATGATCTTGAGCTTGTTGTGGTAGTGTTTTCTCTGAAGATCTGGAGACACTATCTATTTGATAGGCACGTGGATGTATTCATAGACCATAAGAGCTTGCGGTATGTGTTTGGCCAAAAGGAGCTAAATTTGAGACAGAGGAGATAGTTGGAGCTACTGAAAGACTACGATATGAGTATCCTCTATATCTAGGTAAAGCTAATGTAGTTGCTGATGCTCTTAGCAGGGTGACCATGGGGAGTACAACCTATGTTGAGGCTGGAAAGGAAGAGTTAGCTAGGAGGTTCATAGACTAGCCCATTTGCAGGTGCAAATTGAAGAATATTGACGACCTTAGAGATAGAATCTTGGCTGAGGCTCATAATGCCAGATACTCTATCCACCCTGGTGCAACAAAGATGTATAGAGATTTGTGAGAAGTATACTGGTGGGGTGGTATGAAGAAGGATATTACAGATTTTGTGTCTAGATGCCCAAATTGCCAGCAAGTTAAGGTTAAGCACCAAAGGCCTTGTGGTGTAGCCCAGAACATAGAAGTTCCAGAATGGAAGTGAGAGATGATTAATATGGACTTTGTAACAGGCTTACCTCGATCCCGTAGACAACATGATTTGATGTGGGTCATAGTAGATAGAATGACCAAGTCAGCTCACTTCCTACTTGTCAAGGCGACTGATATAGTTGCGGATTATGCCAGACTTATCTTAAGGAGATTGTTAGGCTGCACGAGGTCCTTATATCTATAATTTTAGACAGAGGAGCTCAGTTTACATCACAGTTTTAGAAGTCCTTTTAAAAGGGGCTTGGTACGAAGGTGAATCATAGCACAACTTTCCATTCACAGACAGATAGGCAAGCAGAATGGACTATACAGACCTTGGAAGATATGTTGAGGGTGTGTGTGATAGAATTTAAAGGTAACTGGTATGGTCACTTACTTTTGATTGAGTTCTCTTATAATAGTAGTTTTCAGGTTAGCATACAGATGGCACAATTTATGAGGCCCTTTATGGGAAAGGTGTAGATCACCCATAGGGTGGTTTGAAGTTGGTAAGGCAAGGTTGATAGGGCCTGATCTAGTCCATTAGGCGATGGAAAGAGTGAAAGTCATCAAGAAAGGTAAAGACAACCTAGAGTCGACAAAAGTCATACACTGATTTTAGGAGGAGAGATCTAGAATTTGGAGTAGGCGATTGGGTGTATCTGAAGTATCACCAATGAAGAGAGTTATGAGGTTTGGAAAGAAGGAGAAACTCAGCCCACGATATATTGTCCCTTGCCAGATCCTGAGAAGAGTGGGCAATGTTGCTTACGAGTCAGATTTACCAGTGGAGTTGAGAGCTATACACCCAGTGTTTCACATTTCAATGCTTAAGAAATGCTTGGGAGATCCCTCTCTGGTTGTCCAGGTTGAAAGTGTGGGAATTAAATATAACTTGTCATATGAAGAGATCCCGGTACAAATATTAGACTGACAAGTTCTCACGCTGAGAACCAAAGAGATAGATTTGGTGAAAGTATTGTGGAGAAACCAATTCGTGGAAGAAGCCACATGGGAAGCAAAAGCAGACATGAAGGCCAAGTATCCACACTTGTTTATTGGCCTAAATGAGAACCTTGAAGGTAAACTTACATACTTAAGAGTACTTATATTAGTTTAAAGTGAATCTTGTTGTCGTGAGTCGAATTCTTTGTACCATTATCATTTGAGGACGAATAATCCCAAGGGGAAGATATTGTGACACCCCTGTGAAAAGATGAAAATACCCCTAGAATTGACCTTGCGCGTAACGTGTCTTCTCATTTTCTAGTTCCAAATTCGAGACAGGATTTGTAATCAGTGCAATAAACTGAATCGGAAAATAGTTTCGACTCGACTTTAACACAAAAACACGAATTAATTTTTCCCAAAAAAATAAAAAACACTGAGGTTTCCGCGCCCCTTCCACGATGCGCTAGGGACATGGAACCACACTTGAGTTTTTCCAAAATTTGACGACACTAGAAAAAATTCGCGAAAAAGTGTAAAAATACACTAGTGCGCGTCGCGCACTAGTGCATTAGGAAGCTAATTTTTTTCTTTCGATGGGGAGGGATAGTTTCAACCTTTCCCACACCCGACATCCTAAATTACTCAATTTTAATTCGTTTTAAGTCCAAAAAATGCATCTTTTATTCAGTCATTCTCTCAAAAATAAGAAAACCCTCTCAAGAACTCACGCTCAAGAAATTCAAGAATGGTAGTAGGGCTTAGAAATTCCTTTCAATTCCTCAAGAAGTCATTCCAAGGTATGTAAGGCCACTCTCAAATTATTAAGAATATTTTAGGAAATATAAATTTAGTTTCATCCCAGATATTTTGAGTATTGGTTGAGATTACATTCATGTAAATCCTGTAAAGTTTAGTAAGTTTCTTTACGTATGCAAAGATTCTTGATAAAGAGCGACAATTCTTGATTCTTTAATTGTTATATAGAGTATTGACTCCAAGATTTAAGGCTATAAATGATTTTCTGTGAATTTAATATGGGTTTCATGAATACCCATAAAACTTATGGTATAAGCAAAGCTAATTAATCCTTTTCTTGAATTATTCTTATACTTTAGCTGAGTAAAGTATATGCTAAAGAATATTGAGAAGATATTAGATTTCAGTCAAGTAAAAAGAATTCAGTTGAGAGAGCTAAGTAATAAGTTGGGTTAAGTCCCCAAGAAAATCAGATTTCAAAAACCCAAGTCTTTGCTAAATAAAAATATTTTGGGAGTAATATTGAGCACCGATATGGGTGAGAGTAGAACTAGTTATTCAAACTCATAAACTACGTAACCAGCGTAGGAAAAGATTATACCAAGGTGCCACTACTCATTTGCCACTGAGATGACCAGTTTTGGGATGGATCCATTCCCCTAGTTCTTCGTCCCCTAGCCCAGCGAATTACGAGACAACTCTGGCAGCGTGGGTAAGATGCTGTATCATCATGGAGCTCATAGTGGTGGTTGTTGGTTAGAGAAACTCCCCAAGCTAAGAACTATGTTTTACTTACCAGTTTTTAGCGTGTTATTTTTAGCATACAAGTCTTTCTGATTATTGCTATTACGTTACGAATTATGTTTATGTCTTTTGAGAAGTATTATGATATTTTGATTAAATATTTTTGCCATCTTATATACCGTACATTTCATGTATTGACGTCCTTAGGACCTGCATCGTTTTATGATGCAGACGCAGGTGAAAGAGCTCCTCAGCAGCCATTTCGTTGAGGACTTGACAGCTCCCAGCAAATCGGTGAGGCCTCTTCTCAGTCAGAGGCTCTTGAGTTATTATGTTCCCTTTCAGTCTTTATTTTAGTCTTTGTTTCAGTTCTAGCTACTTGGGGCCTATCCCAATAGTCCTTTCAGTCTATTTTAGTAGAGGTTCCATTGATTATGTGTTAGATACTTCAGTCCTGATTACATTGATTTCATTGTTGAGTTATTTCTCTTTTCAGTTATGCAGACAAGTTTAGTAGTTTTATTTTGTTTATTTAACGTCTTTCCACTATTGTTAAGTCTTCCGCTGAGTAGGTAGTCAGGTCAAGTGGTTCACTTGGGACCAGAATTGGTTTTCGAGTGCCGACCACATCCAGAATGTAGGCTTAGGACGTGACAATATCCATTAATGACTATATGTGATTGCAATTATTTTTTGAATCATAAATAAGAATATGAACAACAATAAGGAATTGTAAAGAGTATTGTAGAATAAATTTTATTAAACAAATTGATCAATTTCTCTACACGTAAATTAATTATTTTTACTAAATTTATTTGAATAAGTATACACTTTATTTATATTTTAATACATACAAATTATTATCATACGAGGAAGTACTTCATCTTTGATATATTCTCTATCTTTAAATTTTCTTTATCCCTCCCAAAAAAATAAAAAATCTTAATTTAAATTAAATCTAAATAATATAATGTGATGAAAAAAAATCTTGTCTACGCATTAAATTTTCACTTATATATACTTATGATACGCTTGCAGATCAAGAAGATCTTATAATTTATTTTAATATAAAAGTTTGTTTATGCTTTCTTAAATATCTCTAATAAAATAAATGTGTATTTTCATTTTAAAAAAAATAATTGAATAAAGTGATAAATGAAAATACCCACAATCCAGAGAAGTAAAATGAGAAAAATAACTATCAAAATTTTTTATGATTTATATTGTTTGAAGTAATTTAAAATTTTAGTAGGCATGTCTTTGGATTTCAAAAATTTTTTTTTGATTGAAAAATCTAAAACAAAATTCTATCCCACTTTTACATGTTCCTGAACATTGGGAGCCAATTAATTGCTAGCCATTTCATTTTGAATTTTAAATCTTAAGAAAGCACAATAAATATATATATGATGTATATTTTACTTATCCAACATTTAAAGCACTATTAACTACTGCAAGAGAAAAAAATCCTCCACTTGCAACTGCTCAGATACATTTCTAATCCATTTGTTTGAGCACTCCTGATTAACAATGCTTAAGCCCAATAACAAGCGTTCCGAGCTTCATTTTGCCATAAAAATTTAAAATTAATCTGTGAGTTGTAACATTCTTTATATATATTAAGATTTATCATCATTTATCAAAATTCGATTGTATATAAGACTAAATAGGTATTATTTTGGAAAATACAAGACATCATAGTTATTATTTTTATATTTTGAGATTTATTGCCAAAAAATTAAATAATAAATATTATGTTTAAAAAAATACATCCAACTATTTTTCCTAGACGAATTTATTTCTAATTTTAATAATCAACGTGTATTCAATTAAATATGAATTTTACAACTTCCCATACAACATCTACTTATAAATAAATTTAAAAAGTTTTAAGTGAAAAATAATTCCTTAAGAAGATAAACATACTAAATAAATTGTTACATTAAGACATGAATTAATTTTATAAGTATTCAAATAACTATTTCTTATTTGTTTTGATTTTCTCACATTAAATTTTTAATTTGGCAATTAATTGGATAACTTTGTTATTGTTCTTAAAAAAACTAAATGATAAACAAATTAAAATTAAAAATA
>JAOTQR010079384.1:0-10615 GCA_025774065.1 Solanum ossicruentum
AAACAGTCAAGTCCAGTCAAATCTTTTCAAAATTAATCAATTTCAAATTGGTCAATCTTTTCAAGTCAAATCAAAGTAAGTCAAATTTACCTAATCGCCGGATAACCGCATTTAACGGTCATTTTGAGTGCGTAAAACCTTCTCGAAGTGGAAATGTGAACCTGAACCTGTTTCTCTGTATTTTAAAAGATTTTTCTGTTAGGTCTTTTAAAATATTTAATGGTTTCCTAATTATCTGTAAAATTAGGTGGCGACTCTGTTTTTCTTTCGACTTTCAGAATTGGTTTATACTTAAATTAATTGAGTTTTAAACTGATTTTTGATTTTCGAATTTCTTTCTTTCAAAAAGTCTTTTTTTCGATATAACACAAGTACTCTAAAATAATTAAGATATTCTTTTAAATGGCGTATTCTTTTAAAAAATAAATGTGATCATTATCTTTGTGCTGACCAAATGATGAACCAATGAGTCGTCAATGCTAAACATAACATTAGAGGGGACGGAAGAATATAAACGAGTCTATTTATCTTAATTATTATAACAATATTCTTAAAATAGTCAAATATTGAAAGGCACATTAATTCATGGGAAACAATCTCAAAGTTACAACCTGTACTAATACTTTCAATAATTATTTCCTATGAGCCATATACAGAAATTAAATATTGTTTTATTTTTTATTTAAAATTTTAAAGTTGGAGTTGAGTTTAATTGTAATTTTTATAAATAATATTTGTCTATTTTAAATGTCACTAGATTTTTTGTGAAGGATAAAAGCGTCAGAAAAAATTAATTAGGTCATAAAAAAAGGGAAGACTTTAAAAGACAATTTCGACATAGTGATGGCATGTTTGAAGTGAGAGAAAGTCGATTGCTTTAGAGACATGACATTTACTTTCGCCTTTTTCTATCTGAAAAAACTAGCAAAGAATTTAAAATTTTCAAAAAGAATAAACGAAGATGAGTTTGTTAGAAAAAATGCTTTTTTCCAAGAAAAAATAAATATTTCAAAACAGCATTTCATTAGTAGTGGAGTTAAAATTTAATTAAGAAGTGTTAAAATATAGAATAGTAAATATAATTTTTTTTTTAAAAAAGTTGTTCAAGTAAAAAGTCTTAAACCAGATTCAAACAAATGATCTACCAATTATTTGAAAGCTTTTTTGTAACCCCTCAACTATTATATTAATTTTGCTTCTCATGTTAAGAGGTATATATATATATATCATAAATTTTTGATGAACAGGTATCACTTGACACTCTTTAGAAAAGTGTAGATCCGTCCATGCCTTTGATATCCATAGAATTGAAATTATGGAGAAAAACAAAATAAAAGATAGGTTTCAAGTTCCAGAAAATGGTTTGATCAGACTTCCAAGAGATTCTTTTCCAGTCACAAAAGAATTATTACAAAACAATTTTAGTTTTTAACATATATTTTTTTATGTCACGTTAGGGTTTACTGAAGTTTTTTTTTTTTTTAATATTTGAATTTTATACACAATTGTTTTCTAATTCAAAAACAATTTCATCGTGGAAAAGAATTCCTCTACATTTTTTTAGAGAAAAAGTTTGTACCTGTGTAAATGAACATTATTAGTCTTTCCAACAATAATATAATTGCATCCATAATAGTCATCAAAAAGGAGATTATTCTCTCAATAAGTTTTAAGTCTTTTATATTGATTTTTTATTGGTGTAACATGCCACAAATACAATAAATTACAGTTGAAAAATAAAATGACAAAATTGAATAAAATTCATTGAGGTCGAGGCGCGAATATCTCGCTCTCTTTAAGGAGATTCAAGTCTACTGCAACAAAAGTTTTCGCCGGTCCAACAGTGTTCTCCTTGACTTGTCCCCTCTAGGATACAACATTTCACAAAAATGTAACTCAAGAAACTCTGGACAAGAGTTGAGTCTCAAGCTCCACAAGAAGAACACCTCCATTCAACTAATAAAAACTCTCTTTTGACAAACTTTATGCACTCTATTCTTCTCATATGTTATGTCTATACAAAACAAATAAAGACTACCACTATTAATAGTTGTGAAAGTCTTTCATACAATGAATAGAAAGTAAATAGTGTAGATACATAGTTTAGAGGTTATAAAGTGTTAGAATGACTGCTGCCAATGTAACCAGGGACCATGTCCCTCATTACAGTGATGAATTGGACAGAAGTAAAAATGCACAAGATTTTTACGTGAAAAATCCCTTGCTCAAGGGAGTAAAAAATCACGACATGCCTTCAGGATTTCAACGAAATTTCATTATCATCTAAGAACGAAAATCATTACAACTTTTTATAATTTTAACGATTAATCTCCTAATCCCGTCCCCCTTACAATGATACTTGAAATTTCCATCTAAGCAACAACCCCTTGCTACCCACTAAACTAATTTTCCCAAACTAGTTTACACTTTTCTTCTTAGCTAACACTAGATAAGGACCCAGAATGCAAGAAAGATTTGTTTTGACCAAAAACACCAAGTTTCTTTATAGAGTATGAATTGGTTTATAGAAGAATGAAAAAAATCACACTTTCAAAAAATATTCTCAGAACAATAATAACAGTAGAAAAACAATGTAGCAAACAAGTTATTCTTGAGGATGATTTCTTGTTTCTCACTAAGACTCTTTTTTACTCAATTTCTGGATGATTTTTCATTCTTCAAATGTTTCAATATATAGCCATGTTTGAAGCTCCTCTATCGTATGTATCATATTGTCCACCATGCTCCTCTAACATGTATACCATGCTCTCCACCATACTTTATAGCCTTTATTCCATCTGCCTTCTTCATTCTTTATTAATAGAAAAATGTTGTTGTATTGCTTTTAAACTTAGAATAAGAATTCTTTCCAAGAGTGGAAAGATATAGAAGACATAAGGAATACTTTATACAAAAGTTTACCCAAAAGATCACACACTTTCCTTTTTCCCGTAAAGTATATTCCTTTCTTTTTTAAAGATATATTAAAATAATGGTCAATACACTATTTTAATATACTCCTGCATCACACATGTTTTTTGACATATGAGAATATGATGATTTCAGTTAAATGTAACAGACAAGTTGTGTTAATTTAGATAAGCTTCAGTCTTTCAGATTCTGATATGGGACCTGGTACCACATTACATGAGAAGTTTGTTAATTTATCAAAACTTCAACTTAACAATTTTCCCCTTTTTGATGATGACAAACTCATGATTTTTAAGAATTAAGACTGTATCGGGTTCCTCCTATCAGGTTGCTTCCATCTATCAGAAAATTTACACACAGCAACACATAATGCAATTTCACAACTGTCAAATACTCACATCTACCAACCTCAACTAATGACACATTTAGCAGTCGTTCACAAAACCACAATCAGCATCAACATCATTATCACTACCAACAACCAATAGCATACTACCAGCAACCACACCAGTAACACCATAAACAAACCAGTGTCACACCAGTAAATATCATATTATTAACACCATAGTATCACACTAATACATGCAAATACAAAATCTCTTCACCCTTTTGACATCATCTAAAAAGGATAACAGTAAAGCAAATTATGATTTTAGAATAATAAAGATAAAAAACTCAAGCATTGATTAAGGGAAGATAATGCTATAGAGAGAAATAAGCATTCAACAATCATAAATATACATTAAAGATAACATCAAAATATCAGTGTCTTAATAATTTCCAACAAAGGAAAGGAAGGATTAAGATTTGGGAGTGAGGTTTTGAAGAAGAAGTGCCATGGATGCAGTTGAACTCTCATGACTTTTGATTAGTTTGTCCTTCAGTTCATTCACTTGTGCTGCCAGCTTTGTATTTTCTTCTTTCAATGATGCATTCTCAGCTTGAAGAGTTGCCAATTCTGGTGAGGTACTAGGTCTTGCATCAGAAGTAGTCTTCCCCATGCCAACCTCCAACCTTGCAATCTCCACATCCTTTTGCTAATTGATCTCAGACAGACTAGTAATTTCATATCTGAGCTGCTCTTGAACTTCAAGCAGTTCAAATGTCTGAGATTTCCTAATTTTTTCCTTCTCTATCCTCCAAAAATTCACACTCAATAAAAGTGTAGAGATAATGCTTGTTTGATAGTTCCTTTGGTTCCTACACCAAGAGAAATTTTATGATGTTACAGCACCTTCCCAATCAATTACCTATAAGCCATCCCATGTTTGCCATCCTTTTTGGTCACTATATTTTAAATGTGTTCCATCATGATTCCTGCAAGATTAATGTCTTCCAATGTACTCAATTTTTTTTATCAAGAAGAGGTCTGAGGCAGTAGCCACTGTCCTCTTCTCACTTCTTGGCAGAAGAACCTTGTTGATAAACTCAAAAATTATTTGATAGGTACTTTTCATGAAATTCGTAGACACATTTGTACCTTTTGAAGTATGCCCTTTCACAATTTCAGTAATAAATTATGAAGTTGGTGAACACTTGACCACACTTTTGATTCCTACCATGTTAACCTTTAGAATTTTTCCCAAAATTGATTCAGTCTGATGGATGTTTTGATCATTTATCATTATGTCCGTGCTATCATCATCATTTAACCATAAATTAAAAGTAAAAATTCATTACTTCTTTCTCATGGAGTGTGGGTACAGGCCACTCCAAAAATAAATGAGTCCATCCCTGCAAAATCACAACATCGACCAGATCAATCATACTTGGTCTGTCAGCAATCCTCTGTCTTTCTTCTCTGGACAATTCATGAGAAGGACTAGGTACCTCCTCAAAAACCATTTCTGTTTCATTAGCATCCTTTTGTTCTGTTTCTGCTTTCTTTCCTTTATCCAATTTTGCCTTTTTGATTTTACAACACTTTGTTTCTTTTTCCTCATAGCCTTTTTTTCTTTCTTTTCAACTATTTTACCTTCCTCTCTTTCATTCTCTTTTGAGGATAATTCAACTGCATCCTCTTCCGGAATACTTTCATCAACAACCTAGTATCCCAACATCAGTCACATTTTCAGTTTCTCCAACATCAACATTTTTAGAAATGCCTAACACATTTTCAACAGTCACATTTTCATTAGTTTCTTTATTTTCAGGCAGTGATGGATTTTGATCATGAATATCTTGAAGAACACAGCTAATCATCAAGGAATCAGGGAACATCCTACTAGGGCTTTCTTCAAATGTAGAAATGGGAACAAAAGACTCACTTATTGTGGAAGTATCTTCCATTGAAGGCACTTGTTCGTCTGGCTTCTGTAAGACCTCATCATTTGGGGAACTGATCACAGGGTCGTTAAGGTCCTGTAATCTTGGGAAACTCTGGGATGAAGTGTTTTCGCTTGGAGAAGAAGATGCCATTTTTTTTGAAGAAACCAATTTAGATGAAGATGGAAGAAGAAAAAATTTTTGTGAGAGAGAGAAAATTGAAAAGAAAGTAAGAAAGAGTGTAGAAGAAGAAGAAAGGTTGATATTAATTTGAAAGGACGTGTCTGGTACCTTTTCAAAAAAGGCATGTCTCTTTATTCTGACACAAAGAATCAAGAGGGGGTTGACACGTGACAGTTGGCGATTTTTGAAGGCAAAATTAAGTACTCAATATTAAGAATGCTAACCTTTGATAGGCACCAGGTCCCTCTACAAAATTATGAATGCTGAACCTATTTTCTCTTCTTTAACTTTTATCAACCCCCCTTTGAGCATGAATTTATAGGAATGAGTTTTATCAGAATTATTCAAAAATCAATAATTAGGATAACTGCTCCCTACTTATAGTCAAAAGAGAAAAGGTTGAGTATTATTCAACATTCCCAACTTCAACCTGTTGCTTTCAAACATTTCCTTACTTAAAGGTTTAATAAAAATGTCAGCAATCTGATCTTCACTTTTGCAAAAATTTCCCTTTCAACATAATCTCTCAAGAAATGATATCTAACATCAATGTGCTTAGTCCTTTTGTGATGAACATAATTTTTTGCCATGTTGAGTGCACTGGTGTTATCACATAACAAAAGAATTGTGTGTATGAGTACACCAAAATCCTTGAGTTATTGTTTGATCTATAATAGTTGTGCACAATAAGAGGCAGCAGCTACATATTCAACTTCTGCAGTTAAGAGGGCAACTGAATTTTGCTTTTTAGTTCCCCATGAAACTAGACATGGGCCTAGGAAGCGAGTCATTCCTGATGTGTTTTTCCTATCCATTTGATAACCTGCATAGTCAGCATCAACATATCCTACAAGTTCAAAGGTGTCACCTGTAGGATAGATCAGGTCCTATATTTTCTCTAAGTACCTAAGATTCCTTTTTGCTGCTTTTAAATGAGATTTCTTAGGCATTGCTTGGAATCGCAAACATTCCTACACTAAAAATAATACCAGATCGACTAGCAGTTAAGTAAAGCAATGATCCAATGAACCTCTGTACATTGTCTCATTCACTTGACTTCCTAACTCATCTGCATCCAATTTGGAATTTGTGCCCATAAGAGTATCAATTGATTTTGAGTCTTCCATTTCAAATTTCTTCAACAACTCCTTGATGTATTTTTCTTGACAGATTGAAGTTTCTTCTGAGGATTGCTTGATTTGTAATCCCAAAAAGAAGCTTAATTCTCCCATGATGCTCATTTCAAATTCACTTCTCATAGGGTTAGAAAAACCATCACACATTGAATCTGAAGTAGCACAAAAAATAATATCATCAACATATATTTGAATGATTAATAAATTTCTACCTTTAGTTTTCAAGAATAAAGTATTATCAATTTTATCTCTCTTGAAATCTTTTTCTAGTAGGAATTTGATAATCTTTCATATCATACTCTTGGTGCTTGCTTCAATCCATAAAGAGCTTTATCCAATTTGAGAACATGATATGGATAGCTAGGATCTTCAAAATCAGGAGGTTGCTCGATATAGACTTCTTCCTTCAAGTAGCCATTTAGGAAGGCACTTTTGACATCCATTTGATACAACTTGAATCCCATGTGAGTTGCAAATGCAATGAGGATCCTAATTGCTCTATTCTTGCCACAGGAGTAAAGGTTTCATAATAGTCAATGCCTTCTTCCTGATTATATTCTTAAACCATTAACCTTGATTTATTTCTTATGATTGTTCCATGTTTATCACATTTATTTCTGAAAACCCACCTGGTCTCAATGATGATTTTGTCAGATGATTTTGGGATCAAGTGTCATACCTTACTCTTTTCAAATTGGTGCAGCTCTTCTTATATTGAGTTGATCCAGTCATCATCCTTTGTGGCCTCCTTGATATTTTTAGGTTCAATTGATGAAATGAAGGCTAAAAATACTACCATGTTCCTCATTCTAGATCTAGTGTGAATACCTGAATCCAAAGGAGAAATAATATTATTTAGAGAATGAGATGACTGGTGTTTCCAATCTATTTTTCTTGGTTCCTGTTGTTCTGCTTCTATACTGTTTAGTGTCTGATCAAGTTTATCTATTCTTTCTGTTCCTGTTAATGGATCAGGTCCCCTCTCAAAATTTTATGCATCAGTTTTGTCTTGTACAAGATTATCAACTGCTTGTTCAAAGTTGTTTTTGGATCTATGAAATTGAAGAATTTCTTTAAATTCAGTTTCATCAAGATCCTTAAGCATTTCAAATTCTCCAGTTTCATCAAAAATCACACGAACACTTTCTTTAATGCATTATTTTCTTGTGTTAAATATTCTATAAGCCTTACTGGAAGATGAGTATCCAACAAAAATCCCTTCATCACTTTTGGTATCAAATTTACCAAGATCATCTTTTCCATTATTTAAAACAAAACACTTACATCCAAATGTTCTTAAGTATTTTACCCTGGCGTTTTGTTGTACAACAGCTCATAGGGGGTCTTGTTGAGAATAGACCTGATCAAACACCTGTTTGTGACATAACAAGCAGTGTTCGCGACTCCTACCCAAAAACTCTTTGGAAGACCAGAATCTATAAGCATAGTTGTAGCAATATCCACAAGAGTTCTGTTCTTTCTTTTCACCATTCCATTTTGTTGAGGAGTCCTAGGTGCTGAGAAGTTGTGATGTATACCATTTTTAGCACAAAAAATATTCATATTGATGTTTTAAAATTCTGTTGTATGGTCTGACCTTATTCCAGCTATCTTGCAATTTAACTTTGCTTGAATCATTTTTGCAAAGATAATCAAGATATCACAAGTTTCATCTTTAGACTTTAAGAACATGGTTCAAGTGAATCTTGAATAATCATCAACAATAACCAAGATATATCTTTTTCCTCCCCTGCTTTGAACTTTGATTGGTCCATACAAGTCCATGTGTATCAATTCTAGAGGCTTTGAGATACTTACTTGTTTCTTCTGTTTGAATGATGACCTGATCTGCTTCCCTTTTGCACATGCATCATAAATCTTCTTCTCTTCAAACTTTATCTTAGGCAACCCATAGACCAGGTTCTGTGACACAAGTTTGTTAAGTAGAGAAGTGCTAACATGACCAAGCCTTTTGTTCCAAAGTTCTGAGTTTTCACTTTGAGCACTAAGACATGTAAAATCATTTCCTTGTATGGTGCTCAGGTCAGCAACATACATATTCTTCTCTTTTTTATCCATCAACATCATTTCTTGAGTTGTTAAATTTCTAACTATACAACTTTCAAAAAGAAATCTAACTTCATTACTTTTGTCACAAGTCTGAGACACTCAAAAAAGTGTATTTAAGTCCATTGACATAATAGACATTTTCAATTGAGTGTTCCAAAGATTTGCCAATTCTTTCAAAATCTAGGATATAACCCTTTTTACCATTTTCTAAAGAGACACCTCCACCTTGAGGTGCCTTAAGTGAGAGGAAGCTTTCAACATCTCCAGTCATGTTTTTAGAACACCCACTATCCATATACCAGCATTGGTTGAAGCTGTCTCCACTTGCCTGCATAGGGATTATTTGACACGTTCAGGAATCCATTTAAGTCTGAGTCCTCAGTAAGTTATTAAAGGAGCAATAAGGGTCTTCTTGGTCCAGTGAGGTAAGGTTCTTTTCTTCTAATTTATCTTTTTCCTGAGATCAGGTCCTGCATTTCTTTTCTGCTGGAAATACCTTGAGATATTTCCTTTTACCTTTTGTAAAATTTAACAATCCACCTTAAGATGACCATTTCTATCACAATGTGTACATAGTAAATTGTCAGAAGTAGCGACATATTTACTATGTAGATTATAAGGAGGTTCCATTTTTCCATATCTTAGACCTCTCCCACCTTCATGACTTTGATTTGTTAGACTCTCCGAAATTTTTGAAGATGAGGTCCATTTAAGAGATTTTTCTAGTTCTTCCTTGACATGACTTAGATCTTTCTCTAACTGATTGTTTCTTTCTAAAGCCAAGTTCATAATTAATTGAGCTGTTTTTAATTTGCTTTCAAGCTCAAGTGCAGACTACTAGCTTCATTTTTCTCTTTATCAGTTTTGACCCCTTTGTCTAACCTTCTTGACAATTCTAAATTTTTTGACTCTAGAAGTGTCAAGTTTTTCTCCATCTCAGACATTTGTGCAATCAATGCCACCTTTTTATTTTGAGAAATATCAAAACTACAAATTAAGAGGTCCTTCTCAGTTGTGTCATGACCAGAAATTCAGGCGTGATGGCACTCGTCTTATCCCAACAAGACAAGTCAGCCTACAACCCAACTATAACCTTAAAAGTATGAAATTATAATAAAAGTGAAAGTTCAATTATGGATAATAAGTCAACTTAATGAAAAAATCCCCCATATCTTGGTTGTCACATGCACAAGCTTCTAATGTATTACAATAGATTCGAAAGGAAATACAAGTATCAAATGACATTGTCTCTAAAATAGAACAAAATCATAAATAGGAGTAAGAAGTCAGTTGGAATGGCAAACAACTGCCTCTCACAATCTCCACAGTAAGCCACGGACAAGAAAAGTAGAGAGTATCACAACAATCCAGGCTCGTAATCTACAAAATTGTTGTAGCAAGAGGGGTGAGTACCAAACACACGATACTAAGCAAGTGAACTACTAAACACAAAATTAAGTAATATAGAATACCGCTACCCCTAACACTCCAACCAAACCTCCACAAATACAACCTGCATAAAATCAGCCCAGTATAACTGTTCATAATGTACATAGTATATAGCTCAATAACCATGCCAACTATTATATATCAACAACAACATCAGGGATCAAGTGCATCTATCACAAGTTTCACCCAAAAGCACTCACATGTCTATAAATGCTAATGAGGTGAAATGCAATGCAATGCAATGTCAAATAAAATGATGCATATCTGTCCTAGTGATACATACCCGCTGTAACACAGCCTGAGACCCATGGGTGACTCCTAATCCATGCATCTGTCGCGGCGCGCGACCCGACCCATCGAATCATAGTATCCTCTATAATTCTCATTCTTTTTCACTAGTCAAAACCATTTTCCATCGGCTTTACATTTCTTTTTCACTAACCGGAACCATTTTCCATCGGCTTTACATTTCTTTTTCACTAGCTGAAACCATTTCCCATCGGCTTTACATTTCTTTTCTTGGAACATCCATCAATCACATAGTAAATGCACAATAATCATGTTCATGGAAATAAAATATG
>JAOTQR010079385.1:0-10614 GCA_025774065.1 Solanum ossicruentum
ATTTTGAACACCATGTTCACTTAATACTCTAACCAAATACCGAAAATATAATTAAGTTTAAATTAACCGGCGTCCACTACAAAATTTCCCAATTGGATAGTTATTATTAATTTAAAATAATTACGGGGTCTAACATCCTTCCCCCCTTAGGAACATTCATCCTTGAATGTTATGCTAGTCGAGTGAGTAACAATCACAACTTAACCATTGGAAAATCAACAATTCAATCATCATACATTATATATGCATAAAAGAGGGGATAAATTACCTGACGACGCGGTGAACAAGCGAGGGTATTTCCTTTTCATTAATTCTTCCGCTACCCACATCATCTCCTCTCGGTTGTTATTCCGCCAAAGCACCTTAACCAAAACTACATCCTTATTTTGGAACCTCCTGACTTGCCAGTCCAATATAGCGATGGGTTGCTCCTCGAAAGTCAACTCCTCCATAACTTGGATATCGTCAGCCGAGACTATTCGGGAAGGGTCACCTATGAATTTTAGAAGCATGGACACGTGAAACATCAGGTGCACTCCTCCCAAAGCCGCTGGCAACTCAAGCTCATAGGCAACCTTGCTTATTCGCCGAATAATCTGATACGGGCCAATATATCGCTGGCTAAGTTTCCCCTTTTTCCCGAATCTCATGACACCCATCATGGGGGACACCTTCAGGAATAACCGATCTCCAATCTGAAACTCCAACTGCCGACGTCGATTATCAGCATAGGATTTCTGACGACTCTGAGCTGCCAAAAGTCACTCACGAATAATTTTCACCTTGTCTACAGCTTGCTGAATTACATCGGGTCTAATCAATACCGTTTCACCCACATCGGGAGATTTATTAATTCTTTATTAAAGTATTTATTTTTATTAAGTAACATATTTAATTGAGTTGAACTATTTGTAGAGCTAAGCATTTGAGTACCATCATTTTTATATATTGAGTTGTTTTCATTAATGCATTAGAGTCAGTATTTCTTTATATCAAGTTGCACTTTTAAACAAGTTCAAAAAAACATATGTTTTACTTGCATGACATACTTTTGTCAATTAAGTTATTTCAAAGTTAAATTTTAAAGTGAGTATCATATTCTTAATACTTTTTTGCCATCTTACATACCATATATTCCATGTACTAACGCTATTCGGTGTTGCATCGTTTCATGATGAAGCTACAGGTTTTAGAGATCCTCAGCAAGTACTTCGTTGAAGATCTATTCAGTCATAGACACTGGTGAGACCTCCTTACTTTCAGAGGAACCCTTTTATTTCAGTTCATTCTTTTTTTTATTGTCTTGAGGGAGCCTTGAATATGTCTCGGCACCTTATTATGAGTTGATAGAGGCTTCACATACTAAGTTAGATAGAGAATAGTAGAGTCTGTCTTACTTTCAGAGTCAATTTTGAAAAACTATTATTATTTAGTTCAACTGAACATTGAGTTATTTGAATATAAGATATAACATTATTTTACATAAGAATTTTAATGCACACTTAAGTACTTTCTTTTGTTTTATTTAATCTTCCGTTAATTGAATAAGTGAGATAAGCCAAGTGGTTCGCTTGGGAACCGACAATGGTTTCTGAGTGCCGACCACTCTAGGATGTAGGCTCAGGGCGTGACACTTTGCACTTGGCTTGATGTAAAAGATCCCTTATATTCATTTATTGAACTTAGGAAGGATTGGAAAAGGTCTGAAATACCCCTCATGAAACAAAATAAAATTTGCCTCGGAATTTAAACAGGTCTGCGACGCGCTTCGAGGGATAATCAATGTATTTTCTCCCAAAAATTCTCTGAATGAGTTTTTCAATCCCTGTTGAAAATTTTTGAAAGAAACAGAAGGCATGTCCGCGTCCTAGGTGGGTCGCGCCTTGGGCGAGCATAGCCACTGGAAATCGGTTTGGATCGAAAAATTATTTTTCAATCCAATTGCTCTAAAATCTGAACAAGACTATTTTTCCGCTCAATTTTTCATGTTGATTGCATATCCGGCCTCGGATTTACCATCGGAGCATGGAAAGACGCATTATGCGACGTCGATCCTCTAGGGATATTTTGGTAATTTTACCGGGTGTTACAATTTACTTTCTTCTTTTGTTTTTTTGTTGCTGCGTCAATGTGCTTCACTTATATTGCTCAATTTAACTCATACCATACATAATAGCATTGCTTTCTACGATTATAATTGACTCTACAGAAAGCAGAACTAGAGTACATTTAAATTTTACCCATCAAATAGTTTAAAATACCTAAAAATAATTATGATTTCCCTTAATTCCTCCCTTTTTTCGTGTATAGCTTTCTCCCGCACCAACACCACCTTTACAAATCATGCATTTGCAACTACTATACTTATCTATTATATCAACTAATTAAAGCAATCCATCATTGCTTTCAACTCTAAATTAACAACAACAATAAAAGTATATATACGTACAAAACCCATACACTTTGAAATAGCGAAAACATCAATCTCAATTTTTTTTTAAAAAAAAGAACGTTAATGAAAAGCATTAAGCATTGATAACTGATCTCTGTGTTGGACCATCATCAGTGGATTGATGGACAACCCGAGAATGAATTACCATGTTTCAAAGAGTGTCTCACAACTCTTCAAAAACAAAAGTGCCTCTTTTTACATTTGAGGAATAATGTATTAAGCCATTTTATACTATTCAATTAGGCTTCAAAAAAAAAATAGTTACTCACTTTCTTTTCTTGGTCTGTTTCAAAAAAAGAATAACGTATTTCCTTTTTTGGAAAAACTTTAGTTTCCACTTTTCACATGGTATTTTTCTGACCACCAGATTAAAAGATATTTTGGTACATTTTAACATAACTTTAATTTAGGACCACAAGATTAAAGTCTTCTTTATTTTCTTAAATTTCATGTGAAGTCAAACTAGGTAAATCTCTTTTAAACAGGGGGAGTACTACTAATTAGATTTACTACAAAGGAATTAGATATCACTTGTACCCTAATTGATTTGAAAAATAATCATTCAAAGAAGAGGACAAAATAGGAAAAAAATAATCAATTGCTTTTAATTTTATGAAAGTGGATAAGGAAAATGAAGTTTTATTTTTAAGGAAATTGGAAAATTAAATAGATAGAATGTCAGTATTTTATTTATTTATTGGTTTTGAATGTCTGGAATTATTTAATTACTTATTTAGCTTATATCACTTTCATTTAGTTTGTATCACCCAGGCGTTCAGTACATATCAACTAGGGTTTCATAAATGGTGCGTAATTGTCATAATTATTTCATTATATTTTTTTGTGGATTCAGCATTTATTTTATATTAACATTTTGCAGATCACGAAGATTTAGTGTCAAGAATTCGTTCTTTTCATGTATCTTGTGAGAGCTCTATATTCATTTTTGAAAAAAATTATCTTGAAATTACTGATATGTTGAAAGTGAAACAAGAGAAAACAGACACTTCTTTTTCACTTCTAGTAATACAGAGTTATTAACTACAATCATTGGAGCATTGAAGGAATCAAGTAATGACATCTTTGTTGTTTCATTTTGATGAGGAGCTAAAACATATGTCTTCCCAAGTTCTTAGAAAAAATAGTTCGCATGTAGAATCATATATTAATTTGGAGGAGATTGTCACGCCCCGAGCATACACTCTGGACGTGGCCGGCATTCAGAAACTACTTCTGGTCCCCAGTGAACCACTTGGCCTGGCTAACTTACTCAGCAGAAGACAATAATAATGAGATAGACTAGAATAGGCTCAAATTTACGAAACATAAAATAAATAGTAAAATATACAACTTGACGAAAAATCTTTCAAAGATATAACTTGATACAGTATCTTTCTAGTCTACGATAAAGTACTGACTCTGAAATAAGGAACCGGAGAAGGCTCATAGATACCTCAGCGAAAATAAATACAGACAAATGAACACTCCTGAGCTCCTCTGGATGCTAATAGGCCTCACCGACCGCTGATGGGGACTGTCCTACTAAGCATCTGCTAACATAGACACATGCATCTGCATCATGATACGATGTAGCACCAAAGGCATCGGTATTGGAATGTACGATATGTAAGATGGCAAAAACATAATAATGTTAGAATATTTACTTTAAAACTGCACCTGGAAATAGCTTAACTAGCAAAATATATTACGCATATGAAACACATATATACATTCTTGAACTTTTCAAAAGTGCAACTCAACATAAAGGAAACACTTAGATTAACGCACTATTGAGCATAGCTAAATATATGTAAAACATGGTGCTCAAAACTTAGTTCTATACTTGGCTCAACTTCATTAAATATGCAGCATAAATAAAGAAATACTGAATCTCAGGGTGTAAAATACTAGACTTTATTTCTTGGGGAGTTTCTCTAACCGACAACCATCACTATGAGCTTCGTGATGATACAATGTCTTGCCCACACTGCCAGAGCCATCTCGTACTTTGCCGGGGTAGGGGACGAAGAATTAGGGGAGTGGATCCATCCCAAAACTGGCATCTCAGTGGCTAATAAGAAATGTACCATGGTACAATCCTATCCTATGTTGGCTACATTGTTTATGAGTTTGAGTAATTAATTCTACTCTCACCCATATAGGTGCTCAATACTACTCCCAAAATACTTTTATATAGCTCATACTTAAAGACTTGGAACTCTTAAAATCTACTTTTTCGGGAACTTAGCCCAGCTTACTACTTAGCTTTCTCATTTGACTTCTTTAACTTATTTGAAAGCTAAAATCAAATCAGTGACTCAAAAACACGCTAGATTTCTTTGCTAATATGCATGAATCAATTTTTAAAATGCACTTCTTGAACTTAGCTTAAAAAGATACACATACTAGTCTTTCTTTTCTGGAAATAATGTCAAGGTTTTCAAGGAAACACAACAATAATAAATCTTGTTCATATGTGAGTGTAGATCGGATAACAATATTTTAATTGACTGATAAAGAAATAAAAAATCAGAATACTTATCAAGAATCTCTACGTACTATGGAAATTTACCATAATTCACAGAAATTACATAGGTTTAACCCCAACTAGTACTGGAAACTTTATTAGATGAAAACTAACATATTTTTCTAAGTATTCTCAAGGAAATAACTTTAGAGTGGCCTTACATACTTGGGAATGACTCCTTGAGGAATGGAAAGAATTCTTGAAAGCTCTAATTACCATTCTTGATTTCTCCTTTTGCTTGAATTTTTCTTGGGAGGGTTTCTTTGAAGGAATGAAAGTGGATTTTTTGCGTTTAGGACATAATTTATAAATAAAACTAACAAATTTAGGATTATGGGGTGTGGGAAAGGTCAAAACTACCCTTCCCAAATAAAAGAAGAAAAAATTTCATTTTTGTACTAGTGCGCATCGCGCACCAGTGTTAAAATGCTAGTTTTCGCAAATTTTCAACCTTCGTCGGATTTTTGGAAAAAAGCAAAGTATGGTTCCATGTCGCGGAAGGGGCGCGGAAAGCTCACTATTTTGAAAATTTTTGGAAAATAATAATTTGACTTGGTTTCATAAAAATCAAATCGAAACCATTTTTTGACTCAGTTTTGGCACTGATCGCAAATCCAGTCTCGAATTTGCAAATGGAGAATGGGAAGACGTGTTACATGCGAGGTCAATTCTATGGGTAGTTTGGTCTTTTCATCAGGTGTTACAATATCTCTCCCTTGAGATCATTCGTCCTCGAATGATGAGGATGTTGTGGTAAAGAGGCACGAATAAACTCAAGACTCATGGCGATACTCAAAAACTCAAACTCTCTACCTCCATCGATCTTACTAGTCTCTTTTAAGCCTCAGAAGTATACACATCAAGAAGTTCATTACTCAAGTACTCCAAATCATGGGTGAATAATGACTCAAGAGTGGAAAACTTAACTCCATCAACATAAGAGTATAACTCTTACTGAATTTCCAGCTTACCACCTCCTTCCCTCCTTTCAAGCCTACTTCTAAGCCTCAAGGTGATATTCACAAGATAATTATATTCATAAAAAGACAATCCTCAAGACTCATTCTCTACACTCCCAAGGGGCTTTTAGTAAAGATCACTAGTCCTCTTCACTACTATGCTCTCTTCCTCGAGTCCTACCCTTTATTATCAGAAGCTTGCAACTCTCATCATCACCTAAACCTATTTCACACTCCTATCATCTTCAAGCCTAACTCAAGGTCATAAAGTGCTACCCACAGGATGATCATACTTATGCTAATCTAACCATAAGGACTATGTGCTACACTTTTCTGGAGGCTTTAAGAATACCAGTCCTATACATCTACTTGGAATACATTGTAAAAGTTGCCAGTAGCCTACATCTGTCACTCATTTAATAGCGATCACACAACCAAGCTTATCCTTCTAATCACTTCATAGCTTCTCAGAGGTCGACATTACTTAGAATTTTCTTCACTTATGATAGCACCTCTACACCTTCAATCTTATTAACTCCTGTTAGGAGGCATACCAATCTACCCTTTCCTGTCTGTTACATACAACTAGGTCTCATCATTTTCTGCAACCTTGAAAGGAAAAAGCGTACTATAATAGTCACCCATTCCCTGTCATCTGACATAACTCATCAACTATCATCCTCACTCTCAATATCAAAGACAAAATTATTAGGAGGGTTTAGAGTATAATATCGTAAGCACGATTCCTTCAGGAAATCTGATATGAAGACATTCACAACATGATATGATGCCACTAAGGGATCATTATGAGTTTATGGAACTGTATATACTAGAAAGCTCAAGTCTTCCCTTGGATAACAAAAGGTTGAAAACTATTAGTTCATGAGATAAGATCAGAATTGTTGCATGAAGTTCTCACTTGTCACTTTAAAAACTGAAAATGAATACATACCTGCTTGGAGTGAATGAGTCTAGATCATGGGCATGGTGTCCTTGCATAAGATAGGTATAAAGCATCATCATGATGAAGTTTAAGGAATATGAGATAGACAGCATTGACACCTCGTTCTGATCAACTTATCACTATCAAAAGCTCAAGGTCTGCATTGGCTCATTATCTCAATATCTCCCCCTTAGCTCAAAAGACACCTCTCTAAGTCTGTGAACTAATTCTCTTCACTATGCTATAAGTACAACCCTCTAGACAATTGCAATACCACTATGTATAGAATGCTTATATCATCTGGTTACTTACTACTCAAAGTTGTGAAACTACTGCTAAAACATTTTTCCAAGGTATCAACTTCTAACCTTCTATATGTATAGGCATCTTCAATTTCTTCCTACTCTCATTGGAACAACATCCGTTTTCTAGGACTTATGATCTGACACCATCCTTTTTAGTCTACTAGCACTCATCTTCTATGTTCTCTTGTATTGGACTGAAGAAAGCCTGAACTACAACAGAGATCTCCTCATTATCTATGACTATCCTCCTTAGACTCAACTCTTAAGGGTAGTAGATAAGGCCTACATTGGCTTACTCCACTTGACAACTCCATTATACTATCTAGATTGTTGTAGCAGTCATAACTTGGAGCTTCATATAGCTTTACTCTACCCTAGCTACACCTCTTAAGCCTCTTGCTATCTTATGAGCTATCCTCCATCTACTATTCCTACCAAGGGCAACATACACCACACTCATACATAATCTTCCTGGAAAGTCAACATACTAATCACGAACATACACCATAGGGTGCCCCTTAGAGTAATTCCCCAATATGGACTATCACTATCACATGTTAACTCCCTTTTCACACGACTCTTCATAATTTAAGCTTAAGGTCTAATACTAACATGGGCATTACACTCTCCTTTCATATCACACCTACTCATAACTACTAGGTAAATTTCTAGAAACCTAGGACCTTAAAACCCTCATAGAAAATACTCGGTCAATATACCTCACACTTATAGATTGTCTTGGACGTACATCGTAGGCCCTCTTCTTATCTAACGACTTAGCCTCAATTAACTATCTTCATATAAGGATCACATACGAGGTTCTTGTGACATCATACTTCTTTCAAGTCGATAGCTTAATTACTCACTTATGCTATGTCAAGCCTACTAGGCCAAACCTCCAACTAATGGTGTCACTCTCATCCTGCTTTCCCCCCTTTTACATGATACTCACTTAAAGTTCAAGCTTAAGTTTTAATACTAAACATATGCATCCACACTTCTCATATATAGGTACACCTTAGTAACTCTAAACTACTAGGTAAGGTCAAGAATTATTAGATCACCAAACCTTATGATAAGAATTTGATTCTCCAGCACATGGTTTGTCTAAGCATAATCTATCATCACATTCCCTTTCCTAGGTCAGATGGTATTTGCTCCTCCATCACACCTCCTTACCTAGCTAAGCTTGTAACTCCACCATTCTCACATGACTCCCCTTTCAAAATCATGAGCCTAGTTTGTGTCTACCACTTTCTGCCCTCTGTTCTCACATTTAGCACATATACTCGTCATTACTAACACCATGCTACTTCAACATCAACTCCTTTCATATTCGAGTGTGCCCCTTCTCATACAAACTAATGACTCTTCATATACCTTATCATAGAAGCTATACTATTCTTACTACTCTTTAACCAAAACCTATAAGGAACCCGACTAATCACCACAGGATTCTTAGTTACTAGCTTCAAGAAGTTGTTATTCTCATTCTTTGTGATTACCACATCTTTCTAGCTCTGGGAACCTTCTGTCACATGGTTTAAAAGGACCTCCACCCCTTTCTCTCAAGGTGAGAGGATACTACTAAGTATTAGAGATATAACTTTTCTCTCAAGGATAACATCTGCAGAATGATAGAGGGAACATAGTGTGGAAAACATCATATCTTGCTCTAACTCAGATGCATGATTCATATGAATAAAAGTGCAATACTATGGATCGATAACTCCAGCACAGTAGTTGGCTCATCTCAAGCCTAGTGTAGTCTTTTAGCTTTCTGAATACTTATCTCAAGGGAACTCAACAATAAGGATTTGGGATTTTCCATTCCAAAAACCTTAAATATGAAAGGTAGTCGAAAGAATATAGAAACTGCATGGATATATGCAAGTTTCTTAGAAAGTAACTTTATTGCACGATCTAGAGTATGAAAGAAGGGAAACTTTTCTTAGATGTCAATAGTCCCTCATTTATAGAAGTGGGGCCCTCTCAACCATAAATAAGACTCTATAGACACGGCTTCATAGACATCCTAGGACTCTTGAACTCTGATACCAAGTTTTTTACGTCCCGAGCCTACACTCTAGATGTGGCCGGCACTCAGAAACCACTTCTCGTCCCCAGCGAACCACTTGGCCTGGCTAACTTACTCAGCGGAAGATAATAATACTGAAATGGACTAGAATAGGCTCAACGTTTATGAAACTTAAAATAAAATAGTAAGTATACAACTTGACTGAAAATCTTTCGAAGAAATAACTTGATACAATATCTTTGTAGTCTACGAAGCTTCTAAAGTACTGACTCTGAAATAAGGCACCAGAGAAGGCTCATAGGTACCTCAACAAAAATAAATACAGACAAATGAACACTCCTGAGCTCCTCTAGATGATAAGAGGCCTCACCGACCGCTAATGGGGATTTCCTACTAAGCATCTGCTAACATAGACACCTGCATCTGCATCATGATATGATGTAGCGCCAAAGGCATCAGTAAGTGGAATGCATGGTATGTAAGATAGCCAAAACATAATAAGGATAGAATACTTACTTTACACTGCACCTGGAAATAGCTTAACTAGTAAAAATATATCATGCATATGAAATACATATATATATTCTTAAACTTTTCAAAAGTGCAACTCAACATAAAGGAAACACTTACATTAATGCAGTACTGACCATAGCCAAATATATGTAAAACAGGGTGCTCAAAGCTTAGTTTTGTACTTGGCTCAACTTCATTAAATATGCAGCATAAATAAAGAAAATACTTTAATAAAGAAATACTGAATCTCAGTGCATAAAATACTAGACTTTATTTATTGGGGAGTTTCTCTAATCGACAACCATCACTATGAGCTTCATGATGATACAACATCTTACCCACACTGCCAGAGACATCCCGTACTTTGCCCGAGTAGGGGACGAAGAACTAGGGGAGTGGATCTATCCCAAAACTGGGCCATCCCAGTGGCTAATAAGGAATGTATCGTGGTACAATCCTATCCTATGCTGGCTACATAGTTTATGAGCATGAGTAATTAATTTAACTCTCACCCATATTGGTGCTCAATACTACTCCCAAAATACTTTTATATAGCTCATACTTATAGAGTTAGAACTCCTAAAATCTGCTTTTTCTGGAACTTAAACCAGCTTACTACTTAGCTTTCTCATTTGTCTTCTTTAACTTGTCTAAAAACAAAAATCAACTCAGTGACTCAAAAATATGCTAGATTTCTTGGCTAATTGTTAGACCCCGTACTTCTTTAAATTTAGGATGACTATCCAATTGGAAAATTTTGTTGTGAATGTCGTGTAATTTGAACTTAAGTATAATTACGGTGCATGATTAGAGTATCAAGTAAATTTGGTGTGCATAATTAAGTTTGAGTCGGAAGTCCTTGATTGGATCAAAATAG
>JAOTQR010079386.1:0-10614 GCA_025774065.1 Solanum ossicruentum
CCTCTAGTTAGCCCATTGACCAATTAAGTCCCAAACTTTACTATTTTAAATCCAATTGAGGACTTCCGACTTCAATTAAATTTTTATCCGCCAAATTCACTTAATTACATACTCCCGCACCATAAGTTAATTAAATTTAAAATGTACTTCACTCCCAACAATTTTTTGAATTAATAATTGACCTCCAGTTAGCAATTTACGGTCACGACCCCAGGGAGGGGTGTGACACCAAGTGTTTGAAAAAATATCCGGATTAGATTTCTTTAGTTATTAATGGTCTATTCCATAGTTTATGAGTCAAGTGGCTTATGGTTATGAAACGAATGCATATGTGTGTGTGCAAAATCATTTAAAGAACCTATGGTATTGCAAGTGAAGTGTTGGGCTCTCATATTGATGAGTTATGGAGTCCTTATGCTACGATTTATGCTCTTGTGAATTGTGAAGCTTACTAAAAGGGCTTATGAACTATGTTATATGCTTTACCCTCTAGTACAAGGCCAATTTCTACATGTATGGGTTATAAACTATGTTGTACACCTTACCCTCATATTCAAATCACTGCTACTCACTTACTTATATCTACATGAAGAGGTTATGAACTATGTTGTGCTCCTTCCCCTCGTGTATGATTTGAGGTTGTGTAATATGCTCATATGAAGGGGTTATAAACTATGTGGTATACCTCACCCTCATATGCGATGTTAGTTTATGTATTATCTCATGCACACATGAATAGGTTATGACCTATGCTACCTTCTACCCTCATGTGGTATTCATTCTCTCATGTACTACTCATTACCTACTACAAGGGGTTATGACTCATGACATATCCCTCACCCTCTAATACAAGGTATTTGGATGATCTAATCATTTCACCTTATTGGGTTAGACAAGCTATGTAAGTATGATTATTTTCCAAATATGTTTTACTCCAAGCATTGCTCATGCATGTCATATTGCTAATATACTATATCTTGCTATTATAATGCATTTTGATTATGTTGTCTATCTCTTGTTGCATTGCATGCTACATACTTAGTACATTCAAACGCACTAATTCACACTCTATGCCTACAAGATATCACCATGTAAGAATCAGAGCCCTACCAAGGGTGAGTAATGATAGGTTAAGAGGGTTTCTTGGGGTCCCTTTAGGTTCCCCATGTGTCGTGTCACATCTAGGCCCTAGGCTTAGGTCATGAAAAATTTGGTATCAGAGCACTATGGTGTTAGATCCTCGGAGTCCAACACACCGTATCGATTAGAGTCTTATTCATGGTTGTGTTGTGCACCACAACTATGAGTAGAAGGTTGTGAGACATTTTAGGAGATGTTTCCCTTTATTATGTTCTAAGTCGTGCTATAGAGGTGAATTGATTTTTCCCCCTTAATAATTGTTCTTTGCCATGCTAGTTGATCATGGCTAAAATAAGAGGAAGAAGAGCCCGCACTCTCGAGGAACAACCAGCCTATGGTGAGCTCTAGGATGCCCTCGCTTTGCTAGTTCAAGCTATGGCCCATCACATTAATCAAGGGGCCCAAGCCCCTCATGCTCCTAACCTGCGATATAAAGTGAGAGACTTCATGAGGATGAACTCACCAAAGTTCGATGGATCAAAGGTATATGAGGACACACAAGAGTTTATTGATGAGATTTATAAGGTATTGGCCATCATGGGTGTTAGATCGGAAGATAAGGCGGAGTTGGTGGCTTACCAACTCAAGGGGGTAGCATAAATATGGTTTACTCAATGGAAGGAGGGGAAGGGAAACAATAATATGGTTCTGTGGGAGGAGTTTAAGGTGCCTTTTGTTAATCGGCTCTTCCTTATTGAGCTTAGGGAGGCCAAGATAGTGGAGTTTATGAATTTAAAGCAAGGGTCAATGAGTGTGAGGGAGTATACCCTCAAGTTCAACTAACTCTCTAAGTATGCTCCTCACTTGGTTGCCGACCCCAGGGCCAGAATGAACAAGTTTGTGATGGGTGTCTTTGATTTGGTGAGTGAAAAGTATCGATTTGCTATGTTGATTAATGATATGGATTTGTTCCGCCTCATGACTTATGCCGAATAACTTGAGGGTGAGAAGCTTAGGAAGAAGAGGGGTGAAGAGTCTAAGAGGGCTCGGTTTGAGGATGATCGGTTCCAATAAGGTATCGAGTTTCAAGGCAAAGGGTCTTCTAGTGCTCCAAACAAGAGGCTTTCTATTGAAGAAATGGATAAACCAAGGTTCCAAGGTGGTGATGGTGGAATGAGTTTTCCAAAGTTCCCAAAATGTTAAAAGCGTCATCATGGCAAATGCTTAAAGAATTCAAGTGCATGTTATGGGTGGTGAGAGTAGGCCACAAGCTTATTGATTGCCCTTTCCAGAACAAGGGCAAGAAGGGTTGTCCTCAAGGTCAAGGTGGTCATGTGAATCAAGAGGCCAAGGTGGTTATATTGATCAAGGTGGTGCTCCAAGACATAATCGGTTCTATGCTCTTCAAAGGAGGCAAGGGATCGATGAGGCGCCCGATGTTGCTACTGATATGTTGAAGTTTTCTTTGACCTTGATGTGCATGCATGGGAGGTTTCGGGTGTCTTTATTCCCTTCATTATTCCTTTTGTTGCAAGTGGGCTTCATGTGTATTTCGGATTGTTATGTGGACTTTTTGGTGTCTATCCCATTAATGAGTATATTGTTGCTAGAAAGGTATATGGAAATTGTTCCGTGGTCACGATGCATTTAGGTCTTGACTTATGGTTTTGTTGGATTGGATATGATGGATTTTGATGTTATTATTGGGATGGATGGGTTACATGCATATTGTGTCTCTATTGGTTCTAGAACCCAGAAGCTCAAATTCCTACTCCTTATTAAACCCGTCTTTGAGTGGTAGTGAAGGGGTAAGTCCATTTCTTGTCTTAAGTACAATTGGTCTCTAAGTGTTTCCTTTATCATCTTGTCAGAGTTTGGGGTGTTGAACCTAAGTTATTTCAATTGAGTTGTTTCCGATGATCAATGAGTTAGTGAATGTCCTTTCCGATATTTTGAATATGGGATGGGGTCTTTTGGTTTGAATTATGCACTTGTTATGTATATAGGTCCCATAAATAGGGTCTTTAGTCCCTACCTTGTTATTTGTGGTGGTTCTTGGTAATGATGTGTCGGGTCATTTTAGGAAGTGAGGAAGAGCTTGTGAGTCATTTGAGGGTGATGTTGTGAATTTTGAAGGAGGTGAAGTTGGGTGAAATGAGAAGGGTGGCATAGTGGTTTTGATGG
Organism: Solanum ossicruentum; assembly: GCA_025774065.1. Classification (NCBI taxonomy): domain Eukaryota; kingdom Viridiplantae; phylum Streptophyta; class Magnoliopsida; order Solanales; family Solanaceae; genus Solanum; species Solanum ossicruentum. The sequence goes on from JAOTQR010079386.1 coordinate 3,265, forward strand.
TTCTGAATCTTATTTGGTTGAAGAGGTCTAGTTAAGCAAGGCCTTGATCCTCGTCTTGATAGAGTTGGAGGTCTTGGTGCGGGATGGTAAGGTGGAGATTTTCTCTCAAGGGGGAGATGGTGTCTTTGGATACTAAGTAGGTGTTTGTGTTGATGATTTGGTTCTCTTGGAAGTCCTTCCCATGTAGGGTGTGGTCCAGATGGCAAGGAAGGAAATTCAATTTATCGTTTGTGGGTTCTTATAGAGTGTTGAAGAAGCTTGGTAAGGTGGCATGCGGATGGGAATTTGCCTATGGGTATGGGTATGGTTCATCTGGTTTTTCATGCTTCTAGGTTGAAGGGGATGTGCGGGTGACACTAATGCTATAGAACTCTTTGAGGTTGTGGGTGTTGTGGAGGATAACTTGGCTTAGGAGAAGGTCTAGGTGGGAATATTGGATGAATGGGTGCAAAAGTTGATTAATAAGGGTGTAGTATTCGTCAAGGCCCTTGGAAGAATAGTCAAGTTGGTAGAATCTCTCGGGGAGCCAGAGCGGGCATGGAAGGCAATATTCGTACCTCTTTCATTCTGTCCAAGCTTATGATAATATGTCAAGTCCTTTTTAATTCCAAGTCTTATGTTTCAACCCCTATATCATCACATACAAATGTGTTTATGTTGACAAGTTTCATGATGATTTTGACACTCGTGTTAAGATTTTGAAAATGATTTTTTAAATGTGTTGTTGCATTCTTGTTGGGGTTGATTTGCTCATAATTACTCTTCTCATGTACATTTCTTTGACATTCTGGGATGAATATTCCCAAGGGGAGATATTGAAACGCCTCACACTTGCCAAGGAATTCCCCCATAATTGTAATTCCCTTATATCTCAAATTGAGGATATTTAAACACCTCTCTACATAGCCCCGAAAGACCCTATGATGCATTTTTTTAATATCTCAAAATCTGTGAATAATTTTACAAATCCGACTTCATATTCTTGTTTAGAGAGAAAAATTGTGTTGGGAAACGAGTACCTATAAGGTATACTTTTTCTGTGCCAAGAAAAATAATTTTTGGTGAAACTTCGCAAAAATAGTAGCTGTCTGTGACGGGTCCGCGACGCGGATCTGACGTTGACTAGTTCAAATATTTCCAAAAATTGTTCTTTTCACTCTAGGGCAATTGGGTAATAACCTTATATCTATATACACGAGAGCCCTCATTAACAAGCCATTTTGAGCCCTAAAAACCAACCAAAACCCTCTCAAAATCTTCTCTAATCTTCATCAAATTCTTCATACATTCTTAAGGTTTTCAAGAAGTCTTGTTGTAATTCAAGGAAACCAAGTCAAGCCCCAAGTACTCCTCAAGATTCAAGAGTCCCAAAACTCATCCGGATCTTAAGGTTCTCATTCAAGCTTCAAGTCTCCATCTTAAATCTTCTTCAAGGATTCTCCTAAGTCAAGATATGTGGGTTTCAACCATTGGATCCTTTCACCCATGGTGCCCAAGCTTCCTTTTTAACTAAATTGCATGATTATAAAGTTGATTTACTCATGGGTCTTATTTATTATAAATTTCACTACACACTATATTGGGGTTTCATGAAATTATGATTGTTTTAGCATATTTTGAGCTATGAATGTAAGATCTATTATGAGATTTGATGAAGGTATTTGATGTATATTGCTTGAGGGTTTTACCAATTATCTAGTGATGGTTTTACATTGAATTTTGTAGCATGATTTCATTCTTGAATTGCATAATTTTACACTATCACTATGCACCATTAAGTGTTTAATAAAATATCTGAATTCGGGTTCTTGAGTTATTGATGGTCTATTACATGGTTTATGAGTCAAGTGGCTTATGGTTATGAAAGGAATGCATATATGTGTGTTTAAATCATGTAAAACACCTATGGCATTGCAAGTGAAGTGTTGGGCTCTTATGTTGATGAGTTATGGAGTCCTTATGCTAAGATTTATTCTCTTGTGAATTGTGAAGTCTACTAGAAGAGGTTATGAACTATGTTATATGCTTTACCCTCTAGTACAAGGCCAATTTCTATATTTAGGGGTTATGAATTGTGTTGTACACCTTACCCTCATGTTCGAATCAATGCTACTCACTTACTCATATCTACATGAAGGGGTTATAAATTATATTGTACTCCTTACCCTCGTGTATGATTTGATGTTATGCAATGTGCTCATATGAAGGGGTTATGAACTATGTGGTACACCTCACCCTCATATGCGATGTAAGGTTATGTATTATCTCATGCACACACGTAGGGGTTATGACCTATGCTACCTTCTACCATCATGTGCTATTCATTATCTCATGTACTACCCATTACTTAGTAGAAGGGGTTATGACTCATGTTATATCTCTCATCCTCTAGTACAAGGTATTTGGATGATCTAAGCATGTCACCTTATTGTATTAAACAAGCAATGTAAGTATGATTATTTTCCAAACATGTTTTACTCCAAGCATTGTTCACGCATGTCATGTTGCTAATATACTATCTCTTGCTATGATTATACATTTTGATTATATTGTCTATCTCTTGTTGCATTGCATCCTACATACTTAGTACATTCAAACTTACTAATGCATACTCTATGCCTACATGATATCACAATGTAGGAACCGGAGCCCCACTTGATCATCCTCCTCCACGTGGCTAGTGCGATCTTTCTCTCAAACTAGTTGGTGAGTCCTCCATTCTGAAGACAATGTTTATGTTCTTATGCCATGTATTACAACTCTCTTCCTTTATTGTATATTTTGACTATGAGGGTGAGCCCAATTGCTTGTCTTAGCCCCCATCAAGTTCTATGTTAAGAGTTGTTGTTGGACAAGATATATATTTATGCTATGAGCATTGACTCTCCTGACTCTATGATGTTTTATACTATGAGAGATGTCCCTTAGCCCCGGTTATCCCTATTTACAATCTTTTATTGATATTTTATTGTTTCCGCGATCAAGGATGTGTAATGATATGTTAAGAGGCTTGTTTAGGGTCCCTTCGGATTCCCCATGCGCCGTGTGTCACGTCTAGGCCTTAGGCTTGGATCATGACAATTCCTCTCAAAATTTTCTTTTAAGATATGATAATTAGTTGATGTAGTATTTGGGCTTAACAATTACTTCTAAATTCGTGTTTATTAGTAATATTGGGTCAATATGATGTTTTCAACACACTTTTCAGGAAATAATATATATAATATTTTGAACTTGACAATCAATTCTAAAAATCATGTTTATTAGTAGTATTTGGCTGAAATGATGTTCTTACATACTTTTTCAGAGAAACAATGCTCATAATATATAATACTTTTCAGCACATTTTATCACGTGGAGGTTTTGGTCACAAGATTTCCTATTTTTTATTATTAACACTTACGCCTATGAATTCTAATCAAGTTCCTTTTGATAAAATGCAAAACGTGTTACACTGGTTAGAATTTTCGTCATATAAAATTAATAATAATGTGTTGACAAATGGGCGATTCTATTAACATGTTTTTGTCATAAAAGACTATCACTATATTGTCTAAACATTTTAATAAATCCTATGATCATAGAATTTATAATTTTTTTTTACCCTATAATTGTTTTCATTTTCTTTCTGCTCCAAAGATTAGTAGAAGCTTTAAAATTGAGTTCTTAAAAATTATACTATTCGGTCACTGATGCATACACTTAATATGTCTCACCCCCTCACGATTTATCCATATGTTCAAGCATGTTAATTTGTTTAAGAGGCCAATTTGAAATTTTTGTGCTACTTGCTCGTCCTATCTGTTATGGTTGACGCGGGTCTAACTAGGAAGCCTTGATTTTCTTTTAAGTCTAGAACCTCACCAAAATAGAAGTTCAATGCCTCTTGGATATTAGGAGGGGCTCTAGGCATTTTAGGAAAATAATTAGAAACTTTCATTTCTTTTAGTGCGCCTTTAAGCTAAATAAACAAATCAACTTAGGAGGGGTAGGGGTATATAGGACCCTCGGAAAGGATGATCATAACTCGAGCTTTAATAGGAACGAAACCTTGTTTTTGTCCATAGGCTTAATAAGCCATGTGATGCTATAAATTACAAATTTTGATTTGTCTTCCGAAAATAAAAAGCTGAGTAACAGATCCGAGTGGAACAAAATCGCTTAGTTTGATTCCTCTCTCTCTTTTATTTGTTTTTAATTGTTTGGGGTAGAATAATTTATTTATTTGTTCCATCTATTTGTCTAATTCCTTATTGTATTTTTATCACTTAGATTTTAATTAGGATAATTATTAAAATTTGAGACCTTATTTGTTATTTGTAACTCCCACATAAGACATGAGACACGATCGGGACCAAAATTTGTGGACCTCGAGGAGTGCCTAACACTTTCCTCTTGAGGTAATTTGGGCCCCTACCCGATCTCTGGTGACTTAGACTTAGACTTAGACTTAGTAATAGGTTAAAAATGGTGTCCTAATACACCCAATCATTAAGTAGCGACTCTTCCCCTTTCTTAAAAGTCCCAAAAGAGTCATTGTCATGACATTGTCCAGATTACCATATTTTCGCGAGAAAAATGGGGCACGACAATAATAGATAGAAAGAAATATGGAAAAAGAAAGATGCTTCTAGATTTTTATTTCTAATATTAAACCATTCAACAATTTTTTTTACCCTTGAAACTAAGCATATTTACAAGAATTATCATTGGTCGTCCTCACTTTGACTTTTCTATATAATAGATAGAAATATATGTACTAGTTTGTGAAGATCATGCATTGCATGGGTCCAATAGATATTATTTTTTCTTGTTAATGGTAATTTGTAGAAATGACATAATAAAATTAGGTAGACACTTTAATAGCCACCGTAAAGTTAAGTAGACACATTATTGTAATTTCATAGTTGAAGTAAATAAAGAAATAATTAAATAATAATTAACAGCAATGACACAGTAAAATTAAGCAGTCACTTTAATAGTCACGGTAAACTAAGCAGGCACGTTGTAGTCATCTGTCTGCTTAAAGCAGCTGCAGCGGGCAACTGAACTGCTCAACTGTAAACAATAATTTAAATAATAGTTAATAAAAATGACATAGTAAATTTAAGTAGACATTTTGATAGCCACCACAAAAATTAAGTAGATACGTTATTGTAATTCCATAGTTGAAGTTGATGAAGAAATAATTAAATAATAGTTAATAGAAATGACGTAAAATATTGGTGTTGTTGAGGTTCAATCTTGGAACGTCAAATTTAAGATGTCAGGCTTGAACCATCAAGCCAAAGCAACTCAATAGTCACCTGCCTGCTTCAGCTGCTTCAACACGAGGATCATAAGTTGCTAACTTAACGGGTTATTATATAAGAGAATATATAGATACATACTTCAAGTAAAAAAAACTTGTATCATACAACACTATTAAGGAAAAGGGTTAAAAATACCCTTAAACTATGTGAAATGAATAAAAGTGTCCTTTTGTAGGTTGGTCCATAAATACTCTTGCAGTGAATACGTTGATCCAAAAATGCGCTTCTTGTTATTTAATGGGTCAAAAATACCCTTTTTTCAAATAAATTTCTTTTTTATTTTTCTTTTTGAATGCATTATTTTTTTAATAATATTTTTTATAAATAAATATTTATCCTACTTCAATTTGATAAAGGTTTAAAAATAAAATTATTTATTTTTTATTATAATTAGTATTTTTATCGTTATTGAAATAAAACCTAATGTTGGGTTTACTTATGACATATTATTTGTTACGAAGGTAAGTTGTTCTATTTTAACTGATAAAATGAGATTAAGAAAAAAAAAAGTCTTAGTTTTTTTGTCAGTTAAAGTGATTTTAAAAGAAACAAGAAAAGGTTCTTTAAAAGTAATGTTTTATTAGGGACTCAATTATAACAGCCGGTGAAATTATCAAAATACCCATAGAAGAAGGGAGACGTGCACATAACTTGTCTTCCCATGCTACATATGCAAATCCGAGACCGAATTTGCAATCGACAGGAAAAATTGAATGAAAAAATGGCCTCGTTTGCATTTTAGAGCAATCGGATTGTATAATAATTTTTTGATTCGAAAATCTAAGCAGTGTGAGTATGCATCAGGGACGCCACGCATTATGATTGCGGACCCATACTTATATTTTTTCAAATTTTTTCGATGGGGAATAGAAAACTTATTTGGAAAATTTTTGAAAGAAAATGCACTGGTACACGCCAAGTCTGTGTCGCGGACCTGGTCCCCCGAAGTTCAAAAACTTTAATATTTTTCGAGGGGCATTCCAGATATTATTATCCTAGACCAATACCTTATCGTTTTAAGGTCGTTTTTAGCCCTAAAATTCTAAAGTCCACGCAAATACCCTTCACTTTTTCATGAACATCAGTAAGAACAACGGTTAGGAGACGAAAGAGGGATTAGGGCTTGGAAAAGGGTTTTTCAAATCTTCAAGAAAATTAGTGTCAGGTATGTAATGCCTCCAAAAGTTATCTGACTATTATTTTAGTATCTATAACTATCAGTTTCTACGCAAGATCATATTGGTAACTTGAGATTAAGATTTCCTCCATTACTGCGTAATTTCATCAAAATACATGCTCATGCATTTTTCTCGGTAAAAGTCATCATCTTTACTGATTTTGGTACTAAGTTAAGTTATCGAGATCAGATTTACAGTTATGGTTGCATTTATGAGAACCCCTGTATATATTTCATGAAAAACTAGAATATTCTCAGTTTTGAGTTGAGTTTATGAAATACTTGAAGCTTATGTATTTGCAACATAGCTGAATAATAAAGATCATGTTGAAATACCTTGCATTGATGCAACTTTCTGACAAAGAAAAGAGTTACGTTGAAAAAAGTTTAAGAAAGCTAAAGCTGGGCTAATTCCCAAAGAGAAGAAAGTAATACTTTGAGCAAGAATATCCTTCAAGTATGAGCATTATAAAAGCTAATCTGGGAGTAGTATTGAGCACCAATATGAATGAGAGTAATAATAACTTGAACACAATACTATGTAGCCACCGTAAGATAGGATTGTACCAAAAGTATAACTCCTCATTGCCACTGAGATGACCCAATTTTGGGATGTATCCACTCCCCTAATTTTTGTTCCTTACCCGGGCTGTTAGACCCCGTAAATTGCTAACTGGAGGTCAATTATTAATTCGAAAAATATTTGGGAGTGAGGTACATTTTAAAGTTAATTAACTTAAGGTGCGGGAGTATGGAATCAAGTGAATTTGGCGGATAAAATTTTATTGAAGTCGAAAGTCCTTAATTGGAATTAAAATAGTAAAGTTTGGGACTTAATTGGTCAAAGGGCTAACTTGAGGC
>JAOTQR010079387.1:0-42160 GCA_025774065.1 Solanum ossicruentum
GAAGCAATGGAGGAGAACCCATTCACAAACCTTCTATAATAACCCGCTAGGCCCAAGAAGCTCCTAATATCCGATGGAGTCAATAGTCTAGGCCAATTTCTAATCACATTGGTTTTCTCAGGATTCACTTTTATACCATCCCCCGATATCACATGACCCAAGAATGCGACCTCCTTCAACAAAAATTCACACTTATCATATTTAGTATAAAATTTTTCCTCCCTCAATCTTTGCAACACCACCCTCATATGACCCATATGTTCCTCCCTACTATGTGAATAGATCAATATATATTCAATGAAAACAACAACAAAGAAATCAAGGTAAGGTTTGAAAACCCTCTTCATTAGGTCCATGAACATGGCTAGTGCATTGGTCAACCCAAACGACATCACAACAAACTCATAATGCCGATATTTAGCCTGGAAGACCATCTTGGGAATATCACAGTCCCTCACCCTCACTTGATGATATTCGGACCAAAGACCAATCTTAGGAAAGAAGCTAGTACCTTGTGATTGGTCAAACAAATCATCAATCCTTGGAAGAGGATACCTATTCTTGATGGTGACCCTATTAGTTACCAGTAGTCAATGCACATTCTAACAAACCCATCCTTCTTTTTCATAAAAAACACCAGAGCATCGTAAGATGATTTACTAGGTCTAACAAATTCCTTCTCCAACAAATCTTTCAATTGTTCCTTTAACTCTTTCGATTCCGCCAGGGCCATACGGTAAGGGGCAATGGAGATAGCTTGAATACCAGGAAGGAGATCTATGCCAAAATCTATCTCCCTTTTGGGAGTAACACCGAGAAGGTCGAAAGACATCAAGAAACTCATTTACAATCAGAACCAACTCAATGGAAGGGACTTTAGACTCCACATCTTTAACCCTTACCAGATGGTAAAGACACCCCTTAGGGATCAACTTACGGGCCTTAATGCATGAAATGAATCTACCCTTGACCACCACATCTTGACTTTCCCACTTAAGGATGGGTTCATTAGAAAATTGAAACTTGACCCTACGGGTTCTTCAATCAATAGAAGCATAGTAGGCATACAACCAATTCATCCCATGAATGACATCAAAATCTACCATGTCTAATTTAACAAGATCACAAGGCAATAACTTATGGAAAATGCAAATAAGACAACTTCTATAAACTTTCCTAGCAAAAATAGACGCACCAATAGGATTAGACACATCATATGACTCATGCAACAACTCGGGGACAACATAGAACTTTTTAGTAGGAAAAGGGGTAATAAAGGAGAGAGTTGCACTCGGATCAATCAAAGCATACATATCAAAGTCATAGATTTTCAACATACTGGTAATAACATCGGGGACCTCACCAACCCCTTGTCTCCCATGTAGTGCATAAACCCGGTTGTGCCTTGGGGTACCACCTTGAGGACCACCTATACCCAATGGGAACACATTTGCACCCCAGCACTTGCCACGGTTTCTTGGACAATCTACCTTGTTGTGACCAACTTCCCCATATTCATAGCATGCATTAAAACCCTTCAAACATGGGCCTCCATGGCCCCTTTTATATTTAGGGCACACATCCATAGGAGCCACATGACCAACACCTTGAGGCTTAGGGAAGTCATTGGTAAACCGCCTATTAGCAATATGAGTAGGCCCTAGGCCTTGAAGAAATCTAGCACCCGTTTTGAACTTACCCTCAAATCGGGTCCTCTTGGCCTCATGTCTCCTTTTTTTCCTCAACTTTTCTTGCTCCATGTGCTTGGCATATGTCATTAACCAAGACAAGTCCACATCACTAATTAGCATGGTGGAACGACATTCTTCACTTACCAAGTTGGAGACCCCAACACGAACTTATTCATCCTAGATATAGGATCTACCACCAAATGAGGAGCATAGTTTGAAAGTTGATTAAACTTGAGGGCATACTCCCTCGCACTCATAGCACCTTGTTTCAAGTTCATGAACTCTACCATCTTAAATTACTAGGCTCAAAAGTGAAAAGCCGATTAGGGAAAGCCAATTGAACTCTTCCCAAGAGCACCACATTTCCAATTTCCTTCTTATCCTTTCATTGTTCATACCATATTTGGGCTACCACTTTGAATTGGTAAGATGCCAACTCCACCTTTTCATTCCACCCAACACCCATGATATTCAAGATTTTGTAGACCTTGTCAATGAATACTTGTGGATCTTCATCCACCTTTGACCTATAGAATACCGGAGGATTCGTCCTTATGAAGTCTCTTAACCTAGCTCCTGCGGTAGTAGCATAAGAGGCTTGGGCCCCTTGATTAACTTGGTTGGCCACAACTTGTGCAACCATAGTTAGAGCATCCAGGAGCTTGCCATTGTTAGGTTGCTCCTCGGGAGTTTGGACCCTTCATCCTCGAGTTATTGGCATTATCTACCATAGGGAAGAACAATCTATAGGGGGAAAAACTTACCATAACTCTACATAACGATTTAGAACATAAAGAGGGGAAACATTTCCTAAAATGCCTCAAAGCCTCCTATTCATAGTCATAGCGCGGTTCACAACCATGAATAGGACTCTAGTCGATGCAGTGTGTTAGACTCCAAGGATCTATCAACCTAGTGTTCTAATACAAAACTCGTCATGACCCAAGCCTAGGCCCTTGATGTGACACGATGAATGGAGAACCCGGAGGAACCCAAACAAGCCTCTTAACTTGTCATTCATATCATTGGTTGTAGAAGCATATAAAAAACATAAAAGAGTAAGAGTACGAATAAGGGCAATGAGACTAAGGGAAAAGCTTGTGTAACATCATAATAAAGATATAAGAGTTAAGATCGCATCATAAATACATAACATGTCCAACAAACACCTCTAATATATAGATAAGATTAGGGGCCAAGACAAAGAAACTTGGCTCACCCTCATAGTCAAAATAGAACATAAGGAAGACTAAATCAATACATAATAAAAGAAACATATAATAAGGTCCCTGAAGTGGAGAACTTACCAACTAGCTTGAGTAGTATCGAACTAGCCATATAGAGGAGGAGGAAGATCAACTTGCGCACCGGTTCCTACATGGTGACATTATGTAGGCATAGAGTATGCGTTAGTACGTTTAAATGTACTAAATATGTAGTATGTAATGCAACAAGAGATGGATATCAAAATCAAAATACATAACAATAGGCAATAGACATTATATTACAATATGGCATGTACGATCAATGCATGAGTAAAACATGCTTAAGTAACTCATGCTTATATAGGGTATCATATGTGTAGAAGAGACCAAGCTAACTTTTCAAGGTACAAACCCCTTGGTGGTTGATGATAGATTCACCCCATCACCCTGGTGGAGTGGTATAAACCTCTTACATGGTTGATGATAATAACACCTTATCACCATGATGGCGAAGTACAAACCCCTCACATAGTTGATGAGTACAAACCCTCACCTTGGTTACCTAGGCTTTTATCCCCCCAGATCAGGTATGGTCTAATGCATCAGTTTTTATAGAGTATATCATATACATAAGCTCATTTCATCATTATATAGTCAATCATATCATATCTCATGCTTTGGACCTTCAACTCCTCAAGAAACCACATTTGGATATTTTATCAAACACTTAGAGGGTGTGTAATGCTAGTACCAAATCATAAAATATAGAGATGATATCATGCAAGAATATCCATTGTTAAACCATCAATCAACACCTTGCAACATCCTCAAGCAACATACATCAAAACCGTTCCTCAAATCTTACATAGATCAAATATTTATCGCTCACAACATAGAAGAACTGTCACAATTTGACATAGCTTTAACATGGTGTGTAGTAAATTTCATAGTAAACAAGACCCATTTGTAAATCAACTCTAAATCATGCAATTTGAACGAAAGGAGACTTGGGTATCATGGTGAAAGGAACTCATGAAAGAAATCCACAAACATTATCTTAGAGATGAACTTGGTGAAGATTGGAGATGAAGACTTGAAGCTTGAAAAAAAACCTTGAAGGAGAACCATAGATTGGGGTAAGGATTTGGGGCTTGAATTTTTGGAGTGAAAATATGGCTAAGTGTTTGAGTGAGTATTGGGAAATGTTTAGGATGATATGAGGGTGAAATAAAGCTATAGGGTAAAAATACGTTTGGGAACACTTTGATCCAAGACTTAGAAGTATTGGAGCGAACTAAAAATACAGTCCCAAAATAAGCTGAGGCACATTGCGGAGGCAACACGAAAACCTCACTGTTAATTGCAATATGGGATTGTTGAATTTTGATATGGTTGCTCTAAAATTGGGGTTAGACCCTTTTCGCCCTAATTTTGACCCCCTGAGCAAGAATATGAAGTTGGATTTTTGGAATAACAAATAGATTTTGAGACATATGGAATTTAAAATTTCAGCCATTTTTGAGGCACGTTTTCAGGCACTTTTGGGGTCCTTTCATGAGATCTTCCACCATCAACATTCATTCATAGGGAACTTTTCATAAGTCAATAATAAATATTGAATACCTCATGAGCCTTCATCCCTCATTAAAACATCATTTAATAGCCTTTCATAAACTTTGGAAGGAGTCCTTAACATTCATAATATTCATGAACTTGCAAGCATGTGGTAAAACCTTTTCATCATACATGAGACATTCCATCATATAGCCTTAATTCCAAACCTTGTTGGATTCATGCATATTGACTTAAAATCATGTAATTCAAGTGTGTAGGAAATGAATGAAGTAAAACATGATCATCTGGAAATCAGTCAAAAAATAACCTATTATCATAATAGTAAAACCATTAGTTTGTATATCTTAAAATCCATCTTAATATCTATGACCTTTCGTAGTTTTCATAGTTTACATCATGCATAGCTTCAATAGTCATAAATAAACTCATAGGATAAACCCTTACTAGATGTTCATGCATAACCAAATCAACACTTAAAAAATCAAATTTAAATAATGCTTATAATGAATAATATTAAATACCCATAAAGTATATTAAATCTCTAGTTAGGTCATCATGAAATTCGTCTCAAAACTCATATTGTTTCATACACTTTTGTAGCACATGATTGAACTCTCATTATTTAGAAATCATACTTTAAGACGTAGAGAAAATCATCAATTTAAATCATTCTTAATCACCCTACCATAATCATAAATAACATCTTTCAAACTGAGACATGAAAACCTGAAATTCATCTCATAAAATCAGCAACTTCATAGTATCTCATGGTATCACAACATTAATAGGCTTGAATATCACAAAATAGATCATAACAGAAAATCCTTAGTAAATCATGCAATTCAACTCTTTAGATGATAATTCTCAATATATCTCATAGATAATAAGAGTAACAAGAAATACCCTTAAGAAATCAACCATTAATCTTAGAGAAATTTGTAGAAAAGGCTTTGGGGCTTCATGGGTAGAAAGACCAATGGATGAAAGACCCACATACCTTAAGGTCTTTAAAAGGATCAGAGGAAATCTTGAAAAAGCTTTAGAACATCCTTGAAGCTTTGCCTTTAATGGCTATGTCTTGAAATCCTTAAAATTTAAGAGGGATTTGAAAGAGAAACATTGGAATGTTTTGAGAGTCAAATAGGCCTAAAAATTGTGTAATTATTGAGTATTCTCATATATAATGTTTAGGGATAAATCCTAATTGCCCTAACCTAAATCTGAAAATTTTAAAGAAAATTTGTACTATAGTGAAATAAATGGTCGATGCCGACTTGATCCCATGAAGGTCATTTTCTGGAAAGTTCAATTTTCTCCCAGTTTGGCCTTAGGATGAGTCTAGATCAGTGTTACACTAAAATGTACCCTATTCAGGATGTAGAGAGGTCGTACCCTTCTGGAAAAGAGCAATTTCATATGAAAAATATTTTTTTTAATACGATTGACTTTAAAATCAAAAGTGACCTTTTTCTTGCACAATTTTGCCTCTCAAACAAGAATTAAAACTAAAAATTTTCCAAAAAACATACGTAAATTGTATTATTTAAGGATTATAGTATGAGGGTATTCTGAATCGCTTTGGGAGGTGTTACATGTACGCTTTCGTTTATGTATTTTCTTTTGATTCTGCCTTGAATGCTTGTATGAATGATAAGGATTAGTTTGAGATTCCTTGAGGATCTAATTCATTATGTTATGGCTAGATCCTAGTCTTTGATCGTGACATCTTCTTGTTCCTACTAAGTCTCCATAGCTACATCCTGCATAGAAATTAGCCCAATCTAACTGTTCATAATGCACAATTTAAATAGTTTCCACAATCATAGTATTAAAACCATATATCACAACTTACAAGTAATACACATTCAATCACAAGAATAGATAGCATCACAGACAAATATGCTAGAATGATAATGTAATATTCACACACTTGCAAACAATAACCTCGATATTATAATACTTGTGGGGAAAACACCTTAACGTCACACATTATCATTGGCAAAGGCCTTGGTATCTTAACACTCTCGCTGACAAAGACCTCAGCATCACACACTATCATTGGAAAATACCGACACATCATAACACTCTTGCCAACAAAGGATGTTGCATCATGCACTATCACTTGCAAAGATCGTAACATAACAACACATTTGCCGGCGAAGACCTTGACATCACGCACAAGTTCATCTCATCACAGTATTCAAAAAATAGAATTCAAATCAACATTATCACACTATAATGAGAAATGACAAGTGCAAGGAGCTCACAATCATAAGAAAGCTATCAAGCCATCCATCAAATACACATTATTCAATATCAAGCATTTCACTCTTTTATTCACAACTTTAGCACATATTACCTTTTTCATTAAGCCCATCACTTAAAGCTAGTTCATGTGGAAAAATAACGCATCTCCTTATTCTCATTACTCCGTAATACATACAGTAAAGAAAATTAAAAAATTTAAAGAATCACAAAGTTTAAGAAGTCCACTTGCCTTAGAAAAATCACAATCAATTAAACACTTGAGCTGTAATATTCCATAAGTCAAAAAATTAGGACGAGGAGAAAAAATTCAAAAATGAACTAGTGGAAGGACCACAAGCCAAGTTAGTGGGCCATAGTTAGTTCTATGAGCTGTAGATAGGGCCTCGTGGATGGCCCTTATTCTTGGAAAAATTTTGGAAATTTTTGATGAATCATGAGGGCCTTCTATGAGTCATACATGGATCCACAATTCATACATAGTGATCATGGATGGGGTTTGTCATGATCCGATCTAGTTCCTTAGTTTAACACAATTATTAGAATTTTAAAAGAACATCAACCAATCCTTTTAGAATATCAAGCATACATAAACTAAAGAAATAAATCAACATGAGTGGAAACTTATAACTAATCAAAGAAACATAGCATGGCATAAAAAAATAGATGACACAGACTCCATACATAATCTAAAATGCCTTTAAATATAAGATAGATGGGGTATGGACATATTCCTAGTTCAGCTTCAAAGTAGAAAAATGACATTGTCTCAAGTATCAACAGAAGTCCAAAAACATAAGGTAGAGTAGCACTAGGCTCACCCTCAAAGCATGAGCATTAATAAACAATCATCAGGAGATATCCAGAAGCTCGCCATATGGATGAGGAGTGGAATAATCGTCTTTCCTGATATCTTGACATAATGTAGGCAAATAGTATCTATTTGTATGTTTGAATATACTAAATATATAGGCAAATGCAATATAAATTAAATCATATAGTGCAATTGACCAAGTAAGTATCATGACATAAAGAGTGCTTAAAAGCAAAAAAAAAATACAATAATGATCAATGGAAAAGTAAAGCATAGGGAGGTTCATATAAAGCAGTGTAAAGAGTATACATATGTGGGATATTAATGATGATCGATAATAAGACCATCCAAACTCTAACATAAACTCTCATTGTCTACCCGTACATTGAAGAAAAGAGAGTCTACTTTCCAAGGTAGAACTCTGTCAAGATAAATGAATGTCATAAATAATGTGTTTTATTTAAATCTACTAGCTAGACCATATTTGCAATAATCCTCTGGTGGGACAAAGTAATAACACTAGATATTTCTACAGGACCCCTTAGGTCGAGTCTTCACCTCAATCCCCGTTTAGTGGTAGTCAAAATACTATGTAATTTTTGTCATACAATCATACTTATCATAGATTGATAAGGCCTGTAACATTCATGGTTCATGATTTTTATAAGCTTGTCATGTAGGAAAGGCAATTTAAATAAACTCATCCAATTCATAAAATCTGATTCATAAAGTAGTTAATTTTCATATAATTTATGTAATGTTGGTGTAAACCTTCCATCTTTACACATTTTATTATTGTAGGGTCTTAGGTCATACTATTCATAGCTTATTTGAACACTTATAACTTTTTTCATAATCATGACTAGTAAGTAAAAACTAGGAGAAAGTATGGGTTCATAAAAAATTTAACTTAAAATGATGAAATTGGATTGAAAACATGCATGGTCATGTGAAAATAACATCAATTAGATCAACATTGGAATAACCCATAACCAATCTCATGAATCCTAGATAGCATGAGATATAATCCACTTGTAAAACCACTTAAATCATGCAATTAATAGCAATTCATGACTAATTAAGTAGATAATCATTGTAGAAATCATAATTCATTTAATTGAAATTTGAGATTAAAAACCTATAAAATACATACTTGAATTTGAATGAAAAAGAGGAAAATCTTTGGGCTTCATAGGTTAAAATTACCGATAGATGAATACCCACATACTTTAAGTAGAAACCTAGCTTAAAACCTTGACTTTAATAGTGGAACTTGTAGGAAACTTTAGTTGTCATTCCTTGAGATTAAAAGAATATTTGAGAAAAAAGACATAGGTGATTTAATAAGGAATTGGGAAATAATTGGATTTAGGGTGAAGGAATAGCCTAACAACGCTTATAGATGGTTCAATAGGGAAAAATGACATAATTTAGGAGTTACGAGGATAGAAAAAGTAGAAAATACCCTTTGTAAAAATTAGCCAAAAGTGAACCGCAAGTAGGGGTGTACTAGTCGTAGACCTATGCAAGACTTGTGGAAACATTTCGTGAAAATTAGGCTGAACTTTTGCGTTTTTAAAGTTGACCCACAGATCATCTTCTATGACTCATGTCTCCTTTCATAAGCCATAATAACCACTCATAAATCTTGTTTACCCAAAACCAAGCTACTAGAATGGCACCTTAAGTTTATGAGGTCGATCCACGACTCATATAAAATTTTACGGCTCCCGAAGAACACTCATGGATTAACCCTTCATTTGGTTAATGTTTCATGCTCCATTGACTAAACCACGAGCAAAAATGTTATGGATCGTACTAACTTCTATATGTCATGGAAAGAGCTTTCATACATGGCTTCCACACTTAGTTAATTTTCACCCAACACTGCCTTAATCCCCAAAGATGGTTATGACTTGTCAAAGAAACCACAACTCGTAATAGATTTTGTTCCGTCAAGTCAAGTTTTCCTACCTTCTAAATATCAACCATAGGATTGATCCATGAATCATACAACACACCATGACTGGTACAAGCCCATCATACATCACCTAAAACATTTTCCAAAATGTTATCTGGGATACCTACAAGACCCTATCTAAAACCCAAAAACATTATACGAGCCATAGACTGGCTCATTCTACCTGTACTAGTACAAAAAATCAAAAGTTCCTACTTGTTCTAACTTTTGAAAAATTATGGGTTATTACAATATCTCCCCCTTGGGAATATCAAGCCTATATTGAGATAAAATCTAGTTTTAGTAGAGTAGAATGGATATCTAGCAATCCAACATGAATGTAATAATGCAACTTAAACATCACATTCATGAAAATTTCAAATTCTTACATAAGACATCATTCAAAATGAATGTCATGAACATATATATATGCAAAATGGTATAGAGAAGCTAAAACGTATGAATTTGGAGGATTTTAGCACGAATAACCAAACACCTTGAGCTGGACTAGAAGAAAATAAGTAAGGATATCATTTTATTATGTTAGCTTAACCTTCTCATTTAGTACTTTCAACTTGTTGATTTTTTCATAGCACCTTGATCAATGTAATTGATGTGTTGTCAAAATATAACACTTTTGATGCTTAAAATATGGAATTTTCTGTGTTCTCATAGCAATGTTAGTAGATTTAATGTGTTTATATGTTTATTTTGCAGGATTACATGGTTGGCATGATTTTTGGGCTAAGTGAAGAAAATACAGAAGTTGTTTTTCTACGTCACCCTTTACAGGCCATGGAAGTTTCCACAAGCCATAGAGTAGGTCTCATAGCAAAATCAAGTGAAGGGTGACTTTCTAAAATCGAGTCTACGAACATGGAGATGAGACATAAAAGTTTCTAGGAGTCGTAGTCAATGTGTCGTATCCTTAGAAAAAGAAAGTTGGGAGTTGCTGAAAAGTCATCAGACAAAATCCTTCATGAGCCGTAGAACTTTATATGGCCCATGGATAGGTCTCATAGAAGTGACCCCCATTTGCTGAAGGAATTCACAAAGCCCTGACTACGAGCCGTATAACTTCATACGGACTGTAGAGTTGTCCATAGAGCCTGCCCACCCAGTTCTCCTATTTTGATTTGGTCTTATATTTTAAATACTCTAAAAAGGTTTTTAGGTTATTTTTTTGCATGGAACTATAGAGAGAAAGTAATAAAGAGTGAAAAACATTGTGAGACACTTGAAAAATAATATTTTATTCTCTTAATTCATACTTGTAATTCTTGGTGAAGAGTTTGGATTTCTTGTGCTTAATTCTCTTATGTAAGTGCTCAATTATGTTATTCAAATTTATAAGTCTTGCATCACTGATCATGAGTAGCTAAATCCACATCTAGGGTTGTGGGAACCATGAAGAACTAACAAGGTAAAATTGGATAATTTATAATTCTTGAAAAGTGTGCATGTATATATTAATTAATTCTCATTGTATTGAATGCTTTCTAATGGTTGCCAACGTTCGAACTCGCCTAGTGTTACTGACTAGATCAAGGTAGTAATGAATAGGAAAAAAGATTAATTAACGAGATTTGATTGATGTTTCTCATCTAATCAACCAAACTAGATCAAGGGGAGGTTGTACTGGAATAATAGGTAAGGGTTAGTAATATCACACTATGAATATTAATCAAATCACGCAGTTAAATTTGCCTCTTGCCTGAATCAAAGGATTTGGTCAACTTAACTTATTGTTCTACATGTTACACACTAGAAAAGAATTCGATTATCTGGTAAAACTAAGTAAGGGAATCATGGGGAACACAAAACCCTAGCTATTCTTCATACTAATTTCACTCTTGTCTTAGTCTAGGATTTCTTTCCATAGTTGTACAAAATTCCTGCCCCCCCCCCTTGGGGAGATAAGTAGGTTAATAAACTCGAACTTCTTGAAATTCTTCTAAGTCTACCTTATTCATTGTGGGATCGACGCTAACCTCTGTTAGGTTGTATATCTTGACAACGACCGCTTTAACCTTTAAAAAGGAGTTATAGCTTGGGTGATATCAAGATTTTGGCATTGTTGGATGGAAAATAACTAGACTTTTTTAATTTGAGTAGTTTGGAAATTAATCTTTATTTCCCTCATTTTACGTTTTTGTTTTTTTATTTTTTAAGTTTCAACGCGTAGGTGTTATGTATGCACAATACGCAAAGTCCAGGCATTTCCTTAACTCTATTTGACTAAGAGATATAGAGAATGTTCAGAAGAATGGGCCAAGACAATGTGTGCAACACCAATAATGCAACTCTAACCAAAACCAAAATGAGAATGACAATAATCCACCTCATCTTGAAAACATTGATCCACAGCCGCAGGATCTCAACACTAAACCTTATCAAAAGAATCAATATTGGTTGAATCCTATGGCTATGGATGTTAGGGGAGCTATTATGTTACCGCCACTACTGGATGAAACAAAGTTCATTATTTTGAGTAGGTTACTTTAAATGCTACAGAATCATGGGTTGTTCGAGGGCCTACCCTTAGAGGATCCACATAGCCATCTACACAATGTTGTATTTGTCCGTATGAGTGTAATGGGAAACCAGAATTTGTCTATAGATGTTGTTGGGCTTCATGTCTTCCCATTATTTATAACTGGCAATGTTACAATATGGCTATCTGATCTCCCATAAAGTTTGATCACCAGCTAGGCTGAAATGTAGAAGGCCATTTTTGGACAGGTTCTTCTTGAGATCAAAAAAGCCGAAGTTGAAAACCTGGATCAACAACTTCGAGCAACTGCCTGGTGACTTGATTAGTACCATATGGGAAAGGTTTAAAATGTGTATAAGAACTATCCTTGACCATAAGATAGTTGATGATGCCTTGGTGGAGATCTACTATCGCACTCTGGATAAGAACAACCAAGCATGTGCTGATACTATTATGGGTGGCATGTTTTTAGATCATCTATTTTCAAGGGTTGCTAAGAAGCTAGAAAGGGTGGTCAAGATGAATTGTGCATGGGGAGCGAGAGATAGGTCCTATACCAAGAGCTTGTGTGCAGTCAGTACTAGTGCGACGCAAGCTAAAATAAATGAGGAGATGATGCAAGAGCTTGCTCGGATTAGTACCAACGCAGAGTTGTTGATGAAGTAGAATCAAGAACATGTTAATATAGTTGTTCATCATCATTCACAAGCACCTAACTACAAGGAACCATACTATAAGGAGGACACTTACTTCATTTTTGATCATACAGAGGGTTTCCAGACCAACATCCAAGGGTCCAATCAGGAGTATTGGTGCCAAGGTCAAAAAAAAAGGTTGGAACTATAACAGGGATGGCGCCTTTAGAAAAAATAATCATGGAGGTTACTATGATAGAAATAGAAGTCGAGATAGAGATGTCGATTGGGGTTGCAGAGATGGCTACAGGAATGGTCCTTATGGGCCACCACATAATCATGATTCAGGTACCAGTATCTCTAGAGATATGGAGATATTTGATTGTCTGTTAAAGAAAGCTGACACACAAGATTAGATCTTGAGGGGGATGAAGTTTGACATCTCCAACATTAATCAGAAGATCGAGTCTCATTATGTTACTATCAAACAACTAGAGAACAGTTTGGTCAGATATCAACTCAACTCAACCAGCAACAGAAAGGTACATTTCCTAGCAGCAAAGTTCAAAGTCCAAATAATGAAAGCCAGTGTATGGAGATGACTACTCGTGGTGATAAGCAGACAACTAATCCTCCTATGCTGATTGATGATGATGATGTTTTTGAGGAGATAGTTGAGGTCAAATATGCAGAGACCGAAGAGGATCATGCTAAGGATAGGGTGAGTATTGCTGCAGAGATACCACAGAAATTGAAACCCATTCAGAGACCTTCTCATCTCTTCCCTCAAATAATCAAAAAGAAGGAGGAGAAAGGTAAATTCAAGAAATTTCTATCTACGCTGAAACAACTATCCATCAACATCCCCCTCATTGAGACATTAGAGAAGATTCCCAGGTATGCAAAGTTCATTAAGGACTTGGTCACAAGGAAGCAGACTGTAAATTAGGAGCTTTCCCAAGAGCTTCAACATTGTAGAGCAATTTCTACAAGGTCCTTGGTGCAGAAGCGAGAAGATCTCACCGCATTAACCATACCCTCCACTATCAGAGATGTGGAGTTCACAACGGCATTGTGTGATCTTGGTGCCAGTATAAATCTGATGCCTTTTATAGTCTTCAAGAATGTAGGAGTGGGAGCCTCTACTCCCACGAGCATGCGATTGTTGATGGTTGACCGCATGGTGAAGAAGTCTGTAGGGATATTCTATGATGTCCTTGTCAAAATAGAGAAGTTATTATTGTCTACATACTTTGTGATCCTTGATTTTTGGGTCGACTTCAAATTCCCAATCATCTTGGGAAGGACCTTCCTGGCCACTGGTCAAGCACTAGTGGATATGGAGGCTGGCCAACTCAAGTTTAGATTGAATGATGAAGAAGTTGTCTTCAATATCTCTCAGTCAATGAAGAGGCCAGAGGAATTGAAGATGGATATGTGGACACTTGGTTAGCTCTAAGTAACCAAGTTTTCCAAGTCGAACCGTGACAATAAATCAGGAGCTACTTGGGAGGCAACCCAAGATATTTGATGTAGTAGTGGTAGTTTTGTTTTGTTTTTAGCTTTTGGACCTGTAGGTAGTATAATATTTAGTATTTTGGTTGTAATATTTGGACATTGGACTGATTGCATATAGGGTAATAGTGTCTTCTATGAAGAATATGTAGTACATGACAAGTCAGCCATTTTTGGCTGAAAAATCATCAAGAAATATTTCTACGACTGGTTCGACGGGCCATATATAAAACTATGACCCTTACACTAACTTGTAAAACATTTCTAGTAAGCAAAACTTTGTCCACTCTAATTTAGAGCCAACTTTACATCCGGTAGATAAAAGTATGGGCTGTGACTGGGGCTCGTGGACCCTACGTAAGCTTCATGTTAATGACTAAGTATTGGAGGGTTCTATGACCAACTCTATGAGTCGCATTTTATTTTATGGCTCATAGATTGGTCCGTGAAACCCATCTCCCAAAATTAGAGTTTAGGTACTCTACAAAACTGGGATCTACGAGTTGTAGAATCTTCTATGGTCTATAATTGGGCTTTTGTAGAAGTCTGGGCCCAATAATTTTGGTCGGCCCAATCAAGGTATAAATAGGGGGTCAAATAATTTTGACCCCCATTCTTCACAAAATTACCCAAAATACCTAACCCCCCTACCATAGAATGTTTCGACCATTTTCGTATGGCTACTACCCATTTTTACATCAACTTTTTTCGGCCACATCCGACAGCCCTAGGATTTACCCTCCCGACTCCACCTTCAATTTTTTTGCATATCTTTGCTCAATTTTGTAATTTCTTAGTCCTAAAATCTTTTATAATACCGAAACTGATGTGATTAGGCTGAAATTAATTGATGGGCATGGTAATGCGATTAGTATGGGTCCAAATCCATGGTTGCTTTGGTATGTACTTAGAATTTAATCATGAGTAATATATTATTGATGTTTGAATAGTGCTAAACCCTGGAAATTATGTGTGTGGCCATGTGTAATGTGTTTGAATGATCTTATGTTGGAATGTCGTCACATGTCTTTGAATTTAATAGACCATATTTCTTGAAAATTGATATGTGATTACATGTGTATAATTTGATGTTTATATATTCAAACGAGGTTGGATTTATTTGGTAATATGCAAACATTGGCTTTGATATGGTTGTATATGATCATCACATGTGGGGCATTGGGTATTTGTTGAAATCATGTGGGGGGTGTCCTCTCTTGCTTCGATACTGATTTAAATGTAAAATGTGTCATTGGGTTCCATTTGATAGACTTGGAAAATCTAAACTTTTTTTTTAAAACTACGAGGGTCTTCTACGGCCCCTAGAATATTACACTATAATTAGTTGTCCCTCGTATGAAATTCCTGAAACTTGAAGTTTCTGAGACTCTATCAGATGAGACCTTCAATGAGCCATAAATTCTTCTATGACTTGTAGCTAGGTCTCGTAGATCCCTGCAATAAAAATTCAACACTAGATTACATCTACGACTCATGGAATATTATAGAAGTCATAGCTGGTTTTGTAGATGTAATTCCAATAACCAAAATTCATGCACCTTATTTCTACGAGGGCCTTCTATGGCTCATAGTTTTTACTACAGCCTGTAAAAGTGCCTTCGTAGACCTATATATAACCATGTCTAAAAATTTGTTTTTTCATTCTTTGACTTCTAAGGCTAACCATGTTTGGTAAATGTGTACGTTTCAGGTACAATGGCTCCAAAGGGAAGGAGAGATGAGATCAAGGTCATGCAATGGAGACTACGAGATGAGCCTTTTTAGGATTAGGGCATATCCAAGGCCAGTGGATCACTTGTGGAGCTCGGTTTCTAGTATGACCTGGACGTTGAGAAACCACAGACATAAGTTGCCACCAGACATGCCGTGCTTCCTCAGACCCAGGCTATCATTGTCCTCCCTCCTTAATCTGAAGAGAAAGGCAACAAAGATAGCAGTTTCATTCAGATAACTACTTCCGGAGAGGAGTCTGACTCAGGACGAGTTGGAGATATAGTCCTCTACAGCACCTCAGGCATTACCATTACCTCCAAATGCTCTATCTAGCTGGTGGTGCATTGAGGGAATCAGGCCATCTACAGAGAGGGTATATAGAAGCACGAGCGAGGCCAAGTAGCTAGCTCATTCCATTTTTGAGGAGCCCCGAATTATTATTATGGGATTAGGGAGTGTCAACTGATGTTCATGCTCTAATAAGAAAGCGGTCACTGTCAGCAATTAACCTAATCAAAGGTCAGGGGATAATCCACAGGGAATACGGGGCTTGACTACAAGAATCCACTACTGATCATTTCAAGTATAAATAACTATAATCTCTAAATTGGGGGGTTTTCGCAAATTCAAAAATAAAGTAAAATAAATACTAAACTAAGACACGAGGAAACACTCAATTTTGGGGACAACTTTGGAATTGTGTTCACCATGGTTCATTGATTCGATTACCCAAGGTAACATAACTACAATTAGAAATTCGCATGCAAGATGGTAACTTAGGTTCTTCCACCCTTTTGTGAAGGTGAAGGTCGAATTTCACCATGGCACTTGGTCGGCCACCATGGCATGCCAACTAACCGTTACCAATTGTCCCAGTCAACCTCCCCTTGGTCAGGTTTGGTTGATTAGATGAGAACACATCAATCGAATCCTGTCATCTACTTCACTTCTTCTATTCGTCACCAGCTTGGTCGAGCTAGTAATAGTAGGCAGGGTTCGGTGTTTGCCACCACCAAACTACAATCATAATGAAGGAAAATAGACAATACATGCAAACCCTAGTCGTCGAAATGCAATAAACCTAGGTTATTTCAAATCAACTAACCATGATATCCACAACCCAAAGTTGTGAGTGCTTAGGTACTCATGGCTAAGGAAAAACAAGCAAAAATGGAAATAAATGACATAGTTGAGAGTTTTACCAAAAACTATAAAGATTGTAGACACCACAAGTTGCAAACCCAAAAGATTGATTGATCAAAAATGAGTATAAAACAAGATTTGCAATCCCCAAAATTGGGTTTTTCAAGAGAAAATAATAAACTGATCTAAAACCCTATAATATTCTTTAGAGAATATTCAAAGGCAAGTTCTATCCTAAAAAATCTGGAATCTCCTTCTAAAAATTGAACAAAATATATTTATAGTGTTTACAAATAAACTCTAAAAATTAACACAGAAAAGACAGTTGGTAGCTGATATGCCTTGCAGGTACGACTCGTAGGGTGACTTATGAGTCGTAGTCGGGGTCTCCGATTCTTGGCATCTTGGAATAAGCTGGTACGACCCATAGATATGAGTCGTTGCTTGAGCTACGAGTCCTATGTTCCTCTCGTAGTCTTGGCCTTTAGTGTTTGGTCCAACATTTTGGCTCTCTGATTCCTACTATGAGTCCGCCTATATGAGTCGTGGTGAGAACTACGACTCATAGGATGGCCTCATAGGAGTGACCTCCACTTAGCAGACTTTTGAATTTTTGATCTCTAATTATAGCTACAACACACCCTAGACTTGTAGCTTGGACTACGACTGGTAGTGACCTCGTATGTCATATGATTCAGCAAAATTTGCAACTTTTCTTCAAAACTTATGCCATTCTAACTTTTCTGCAAATACAACACAAAACACATAAAAACCATAAAAATTCACATTAAAAACTCATAAAGTCCCTTGTTTTAGGCATTAAATATGTTGTATTTTGACAGCGCATCAACACTCTCAACTTAGAATTGATGTTTGTCCTCAAGCGATGACTCAATCTAAGCAGACAATTAGAAATACATAGCAGCTACACTAATGAAATATACAACCACTCCACTAATTTAGGTACCTAGCCACCATTTGCAAACCAGGATTTTGAGGTTATTAAGCAAAACCAGAACATAATGAGATACCTAGCAATCGAACTATGATAAGCTAAGGAGCATCAACCATCCACAATCACTGGTATAGTCATTTGCTACTCAAGTAGTGCAAATGCCCTCACTGGAAAGAAGTCCCTCATACTCACTCAAAAAGCATTTAGAATATAGGGACTGGGGAAAAATTCTCACTCTCACAATTGAAATTCATGTTTGTTGTCTGACACAATAGGCTTGCCTCTATATGCATCTTTTGGCTTGGTGATAAAGTGCATTTGGATCGCTTTAGGACTTATGGGCTTTTAACATAGGTCCATAGGGCTTTGCTATGGCATTTTAGGCAAGTAGTGACTAAAACCTATCCTTGAACCATGTTTACCAACACTTTTTGCTTCCATAACCCAACTCTTTTTCAATAAATCCACCCTTATTCTCCTATTTTGAGCTTTTCTCGAGTGCTTTCTTTCTCTTTTTCAGTTGTGCCTCAATTTCAAACTCATTTTTGCTACTTTTTCTCAACTCAAGGCACTTTTCTTTTTCTTTTTCTTTTTCTTTTTCTTTACTCGGCTCATGGTTTTTCATTTCTTTCTTTGTATCCCAACTAACGACTTCATTGTCATTACTTTACCACAATAAGGTCCAACCTCAAATTAGGTATTTAGTCTGAGGTGAAGTACATAATATATATTTTTCACACCAGGGCCACAACTTGTAGTCACCCTCAACTTAGGCTTTTTACCTCAATTAAGGTTCACATGTCCAAGGATAGACCAAGGCAAATATCAAGGTATTTCATCAAACAAGGTTAAGCTAGCAAGGTGTCCAGAAAGAAAGAATAAATGACAAGCTCAAAAATTTGGAACAAGGGATTCTCTCACTCATTTGGTGGGTATTTTAGGTAAAATTGGGTTCACTCAAAGAACAAAAACTAAGATCCGTTCCATATCAACCAAATCCTCAAACCAATCTTAGAGTACTAAGGCAAGTTCTAAGTCTATATAAGATGCATAAATCAAGCAAAATAAGCTCACAATACACATGACATTATATCCACAATCAAGTATAGACTCACAGATCATACTTTTAGCCTCAACTTACTTTCACAATATTAGAACATATATTGACAAAATGTATGAATGCATGAACAACCACAATCTCAAAATTCTTGAGGGTACCCATTTTTTTATCAAAAAAATAACATCGCACGCTAAAAAGCTTGTCAAATTAATGATTTATGGTATAATTAGGTATGTGTGGTCCTAAGTCTACATATACTAAAGCTAAAAGTGATCTTGTGCTTAAGCGGTTATCTTCTGGAGGCCCGTTGGCTAAAGCCTGTCGAGAAAGCAAGTTATCTATGCGGACTTTCTTGCATTGGCTAGAGAGGTATTACGAGGGATTGAAGTCGCCTTACTACTATGAATTTTCACAATATCTATACTACCTAAACATGCCGGTTCAATAGAAAATCAAACATCCATAAGGAAAAAGAAGCATGGAAAGAACACCTTGGGATAAAAAAATAAGGGAAGTTATGGACACAACGTTACTCAGATTTCTCCTTAATTCATAACTTCCCACACCCCACCAAAATATGATACTTTTTCCTCAAAGTAAAAACACATAGGATAGGTGCAAGGGGAATACCTTGGGTTGCCTCCCATGAAACACCTGATTTATTGTCACTACATTACAGAAACTTGTATGCTCATGCGTAATCAAGATCCCAATCTTCCACTGTCTTGATTTCTTCCATGTCACCCATGTACCATTTGACCCTCTGACCATTGACTTTGAAAGTGTTTCATCCTTGCTTTCTAACTCAATGGCTCAATGACTAAATACATGCACTACTCTAAAGGGATCCATCCACTTAGATTTGAGTTTTCCAGGAAACCACCTTAACCTGGAGTTGTAGAGTGATAACATGTCTCCCTGGGCAAATTGGCGATCTTTAATTCTATGATCATGCAAAACTTTCATTCATTTTTTGTACAATACAGAGCTCTCATATGCACACAGTCTAAATTCATCAAGCTCATTCACTTGCATTAACCTAGAAGTTGCAACTTCATGCCACTCTAGATTCAACTTCTTCAATGCCCATAATGACTTGTGCTCAAGTTCAACAGATAGGTGACAAGCCTTCCCAAACACTAGTTGATAAGGGGACATTTTGATGGGAGTTTTGAAGGCTGTCCGTTAGGCCCACAAATCATCACCTAACTTCCTCGACCAATCAGTACGATTCATATTCACTGTTTTGGATAAGATTTGCTTTATTTCTCGATTTTACACTTCCACTTACCCACTAGTTTGGGGATAATAGGGGTTTCTACTCAGTGTTTCACACAATATCTTTCAAGGAGAGCTTTGAACAATTGGTTGCAAAAATGGGAACCCTCATCACTTATAATTGCCTGAGGTGTACCAAACCTGGAGAAAATGCTTCTTTGGAGAAACCTGGTAACACCCTTACCCTCTTTGTCGGTAGAGCCATGGCCTCCACCCACTTAAAGACATAATCAACCGCAACCAGAATGTACTTGTTACCATGAGAGCTAACAAAAGGTGCCATAAATTCAATGCCTCAAACATCGAATAGTTCTATGACCAAAATAGGATTTACAGAGAGTTCGTGTCGTCATGAAACTCCTCCCTCTTTTTAGCATCTAACACAAGACTTAACATAATCATGGGCGTCTTGATGTATAGATGGACAATAGTAGCAACATTGTTACACTTTGTAAGAATTACGAGCTCCAATGTGATGGCCCCCTACCAATGAAGAGTGGCATGTTTGAAGAATGCTTATCATTTCCGTTTCCGGAACACATCGATGGATGATCCCATCTACGCAAATGTAAAATTAATATGGCTCATCCTAGAAGAACTTCTTGACATCATGCATAAACTTACTATGTTGATGGCGTTAAAATTAGGTGGCACTATCTCACTCACTAAGTAGTTAGCATAGTCCTGCAAACCAAGGTATAAGATCATGTGAGGCCGGTAAAACACTCTCAGCAGGGAATGAGTCATTTATGTCAAGCCCATTATCGAACTATAGCATAGCTTCTAATCTAGAGGGATGATCAACCACTTGATTTTGTGACCCCTTTATATCAATCACATCAAACTTAAACTCTTGCAAGAGAAGTATCCATCTGATAAATCTTCATTTTACATCCTTATTGGCCATCAGATATTTGAGCGTTGTATGTTCTGTGTGCACAATCACCTTGGCCTCCAACAGGTATGACCAAAATTTTTCAAAAGCAAAAACTAATGCAAGTGATTCTTATTCGGTCACTATATAGTTTTTCTAGGCCACGTTTAACGCTTTGCTAGCATAATAGATTGGATGCAGAATTCTCTCTCTTCGTTGTCCCAACACTACACCTAGTGTAATCCCACTTGCATCACAATTAATTCAAATGGTTGTGACCAATCTCGAGCTACAATAATAGGTGTTATGGTCAACCTTCTTTTCAATTCTTCAAAGACGTGCATGCATGTATCATCAAACACAAACTTGGTGTCTTTCTCCAACAACTTCCACAAGGACGGTGAGATTTTGGAAAAATCCTTTATGAATCAACGTTAGAATCTAGCATGGCCTAAAAAGCTCCTAATATATTTTACCAAAATTGGTGGTGGTGATTTTTCTATAACCTTGATTTTTGCTTTATCCAGGTCGATTCCCTTACATGAAATTCTGTGACCAAATACTATGTCTTCTTTGACCATAAAATGGCATTTCTCCCAATTTAGCACAAAGTGACTTTCAAAGAATCTTTGTAGTACATTAGGCAAATATAACAAGCATTCTTTAAAGGACAGGCCAACGACGCCAAAATCATCTATGAACACCTCAATAGTGCTCTCAACTATGTTTGAGAAGATAAACATCATACATATTTGAAATTTTGCTGGAGCATTACACAGTCCAAAAGGCATTCTATTAAATGCAAAGGTACTATAAGGATATGTGAACGTGGTTTTCTCCTTGTCCTCGGGCACAATAACAATCTCATTATACCCGGAATATCTATCAAGGAACTAGTACCACCCCTTGTCTGCTAATCTGTTGAGCTTCTGATCCATAAAGGGCATAGGGAAATGATCTTTCTTGGTAGAAGCATTTAGTTTTCTATAATCCATACACACTCTCCATCTGGTGACTTGTCTCATGGGGATCAACTCATTCTTTGCATTAGGTGATACCTCCCTTTTTTGGAACACACTGCACTAGACTTACCCACTCACTGTAGGCAATTGGGTAGATTACTCCTGCATCTAACCACATTATGATTTCTTTCCTCACTAACCCTTGCATTGGGGGGTTTAACCTTTTTCGATGCTCAATACTCGATTTATGATCTTTGACTAGCTAAATTTTGTGAGTGCATATCCCAGGAGGTATGCCAATGATGTCTGCAATTGTCCATCCAATGGTTCTTTTGAACTTCTTGGGAACCTAGACAAGGGCCTCTGTTTGATCCATACTCAAATCTGTTGCAATGATGATAGCTAAAATACTATTCTCTCCCAAGTATGCGTATTTCAGATGCGAATGCCTTTAACTCTAACTCCGGTGGAACTTCCACAGAAGGTTTAGTAGGTAGTGTTTCCCTGTTGCATAAATCTAACTCCAACCTTGCTTATCACCTTGGCCCAAATGAAACCCCAAGAGCATTCACCATTTTCTTATAACCAGGAATGTTGTCACCATTGAAATTCATTAACATAGCAGCCAAAGGATCGACTCCGAGCCTTAATTCTATTGGGATCTCCACTTCATTATCCTCACCCATTGAAATCATTGAAATGACCTAGAACTTAGAATTCTTTCCGTCATGTTGCCCTACTTGGAAGACAACTACCTCTCCCCCAAGCCTGAAAGTGGGTAGGCTCTTTTCCATATCAACTAATGCATGACTGTGGCTAAGAAGGGTCTTTCCAAAATGATAGGAACTACAAAATCAACCTCAAAGTCAAGTATAACAAAATCTAAAGTAAATATAAATGTGTATACCTTTACCAACACATCATATAATATCCCCACAGGTTTCTTGACTGTTCTGTCTACCATCAGGAATTGTATCTCCATAGGGACAAAGCTCCCCAGATCGAGCTTTTTGAATACGTCAAGAGGCATCAAGTTAATGCTAGCCCCCAAATCACATAATGCTTTAGCAAACTCAAGTTCTCCTATAGTGCATGGTATGGTGAATGCACCTGGGTCTTCCCACTTTTGCAACAAAGACTTTGTAGTGATGACACTACAATGTTGAAAATTTTTAGAGAGGTCTTGACTAACTTTTTGCTTCTTCTTGAGTACATCTTTCATCTATTTGGAATTCCCCGGCTTCCTCTCAAGAGCTTCCATTATGGGGATCTCTACTGACAATTTTAAGGCGTCACCCAGAACTGTTCAAAATTACGTTCCTCCTTCCTCTTCCCAAGCATTTGAGGAAAAGGAGGAAGGGGCCTTGGAAAGGTTTTATATTTCTTGGATTGCTCTTCAGTGTTGCATGCATTGGTTTACTCATTCACTCTCTTCCTATGGTTTCCATTTTCAACCATTGGCAAGGGGTAATTTACAGTGCTCTTTTCACTTTGGATCATGACTGTCATGCAGTGCCCTTCATTTTTGGGATTCTGAACCGTATTGCTTAGTAAGGTGTCGTTTTGGTGTTGGTTCAACTGTAAAGAAACATGTTTGAATTCTTCATATAGTTTCTTAATCGCCACAAAGTGAGACACTATTTTAGGTTAATACTTGAAATATCCGCTTTCATTCCCTTTAAAGTCTCATCTTGGTGGTCAGCCCTTTTCAACAACTTTTCAAACATCTCTTCGATCTTGGAACTACTTGATCCAGCTTCACGGTTGTGAGGTGGCACATAAGGACCATTTATGTAACCCTCTCTTCTTCCCCACTTGGTGTCTGACCCTCTCTCTCACACACAGTGTCTGCCCTAGTTGTCTCTATACACCCCATCATGATTGAAGTTACGACCTTGATTCCCAGACCCTTGCCTAAAATAGTCCAAATTGGACCCTTGGGGATTGTTCCGGAAACCTGCCGTTTGGTTGCTTACAAAACATGCATTTTCATCAAAGAATGGATCATCATACATTGGAGTCTTTGGAGGTTAATGGGTTACTGCTTGAAGACTTGTTTGGTTTTGCTTCAAGACCAAGTCCATACTTGTGCGAAGTTGAGCAAGATGTTCCATGGTCTCTTTGTTTACCTTTGATTGCTCATTGTTGGTGTTGACTGCAGAAGAAGTCTTCATAGCACCTCACTCTCATTGACCCCATGATCTATTTGATTTGACCACTTGATCCATCCTTGCGGCTATCACTGCAAAAGGTTGGTCAAGGAACATGCTTCCCATGATTCTGTCGGCGCAAGCTTGACTTTTCTCGTCATGTGCCCGATAGAAAATCTAAACCAAGGCATCATCAACAATCTTGTGATCAGCGACCATCCTCAAGTATTTAGCAAACCTCTCCCAAGTAGTGCTAATAGAGTCACCCAACAATTGCTCAAAGTTGTTGATTTGATCTTTAAGCTTCAACTTCTTAGATCTTAGAAAATATCTTTCAAGGAATACTCTTTGAAGCTCAGCCCAACTTGTAATAGTACTCAGACGAAGCTCGGACAACCATATAGTTGTATTTCCAGTTAATGACATTGAAAACACTCTAAAATCAATAGCAACTAGAGAAATATTTTATGTCCCCGTGATACTCTTGCAAAAAAACACCACATTTTAGAGATGATGATGCGGATCCTCCAAAGGTGGCAATGTGAATAGTCCACAATTTTTGAGCATTTAGAGCAATCCACTCGATACCGTGAACTTAGTATCTATTGGTAAAGGAGGCAGTACGATGGCACTGATAACATCCATAGCCATAGGGTTCAATCGATATTGATTCCATCCATAAGCGTTTTCATTGAAGTCCCTAAGTTGAAGCCTATTACCCCTTGATTATGGATTCTACTCTCTACCCATATCCTCATTCGTATTCATATCCTCCTCAACCTTAATATTCTCATTCACTTGACCCATTCGTTATGATAGTCGATGGATCTCCAAATTGAGTGGAGCTAAGGGATTGCCTTGGCTTCATGTGTTAGGCATACAACCTAGTACACCCTACAAATAAAATCAAAAAACAAAAACAAAAACAAAAGTAAAATATAAGAGATTCTAGAAATCAACCCTAGAACTAACTAGTAGTTAATTCAAGTCAAAACCTAGCCATATTCCCCGGTAACGGCGCCATAATGTTTGACTGATGTTCACGCTCCAATAAGAAAGCAGTCGCTGTCAGCAATTAACATAATCTAAGGTTAGTGTCAAATCCACAGTGAGTAGGAGGCTTGACTACAAGAATCCACTACTACAAGCATAAATAACTAAAATCTCTACACTAGGGGTATTTGTGAATTCAATAACAAAATAAAATAAACACTAAACTAAGACATGAGGAAACACTCAATTTTGGGGACAACTTGGAAATTGTGATCACCATGGTTCGTTGACTCGATTACCCTAGGTAACATAACTACAATTGGAAATTCGCATGCAGGACGGTAACTTAGGTTCTTCCATCCCTCTTGTGAAGGTGAAGGTCGCATCTCACCATGGCGCTTGGTCGGCCACCATGGTGTGCCAAATAACTATTACCAATTGTCCCATTCAACCTCCCCTTGGTCAGGTTTGGTTGATTAGATGAGAACACATCAATCAAATCCTGTTATTTATTTTCCTTTTCCAATTTGTCACCCTTTGGTCGGGCTAATGATAGTAGACGGGGTTTGGTGTTGGTCACCACCAAACCACAATCATAATGAAGGGAAATAGATAATACATGCGAACCCCAATCGTAGAAATGCAATAAACCTAGTTTATTTCAAATCAACTACCTATGATTCCCATAATCCCAAGTTGTAGGTGCTTAGCTACTCATGGCTAAGGCAAAACAAGAAAAAATGCAAATAAATGACATATTTGAGTTTAACAAAAAACTATGAAGATTGTGGACACCACAATTTGCAAAACCAAAAGTTTGATTGATCAATAATGAATATAAAGCAAGATTTACAATCCCCAAAAATGGGTTTTCCAAGAGAAAATAATAAACTAATCTAAAACCCTAAAATATTCTTGAGAATATTCAAAGGAAAGTTATATCCTAAAAAATCTGGAATCTCCTTCTAAAAAATGAACTAAATGTTTTTATAGTGTTTATAAATAAACCCTTAAAATAACACAGAAAAGACAACTCGCAGCTGGTACTCTCTGCACGTACGACTCGTAGGGTGACCTATGAGTCGTAGTAGGGGTCTTGTATCAGGTTATTGGCATCTTGGACTTAAGTGGTATGACCCAAAGGTATGAGTCATTGCTTGAACTACGACTTGTATGTTCCTATCGTACTCTTGGCTTTTACTTTTTGGTCCAACATTTTGGCTCTCTGACACCTGTTATGAGTCTACCTATGCAAGCCGTAGTGAGAACTATGACTCATAGGATAGACACTTAGGCGTGACATCCACTGAGCAGATTTCTAAATTTTTGGTCTCAAATTCTGGAGACGACATACCCTATAACTCGTAGCTTGGACTATGACTCATAGGTGAGTTTGTATGTTCTACGATTCAGCAAAATCTGTAACTTTTCTTCAAAAGTCATGCCAACCTAACTTTTCTACAAAAACAACACAAAACACATGAAAATCATAAAAAGTGTCATTAAGAACTCATAAAACCCTTATTTTAGGCATCAAATATGTTGTATTTTGACAGCACATCAAGTGTCCCAGGCCTGTAGTAAATTATAATCAAATATGGACTCTAGTGATTGGCACGATCATTAAGGAAGTACTTCCCAGCCATGATTTGAGAGTTTTATGCATCTTATGCCGCCACAATTCTCAACTCTCTTCCCTGGGAAAAAATCCCCTCACTCAGTCTAGATTGACACATACCAAGGTAAGGGGTCAGTAAGGTGGACATATTAGAGACCACCATCCGTTGTATGTTTTTTGGGCCTAAGTTTCCATCCCCAAGATCTACAACAGTGTACGACAAGATATTAGGGCATTCTAGGGATAAAGGCCAAATGGGAGACTCGACTCGCAGTCCAACTTGATAAGATGGGTTGCCAACCAGATTATAGAGCAGAGCCAGGCCGTGAGTGGATAGCTATGTCGGTAGAGCCTATTGTGAAGGCCTCATTAAGCTTTACCACAAATTTTTAATGGACTTTGGTGAGATCACATATTTCACCTACACTTGCTAATAATACACTAACACCAGACCATACTGTATTGGTTTCCAGCATCTTGGATGGATATGAGATCAATTGAGCCAGCCTCATTGCGGAACAGATACATGAGGCGACCATGAAGAGGTCCACCTTTATCCTCTTCTCGTGCTTAAACTATAAACTCTATATAGAGTTGGGTGGAGATTCTATATCATCTGGACTCACTGGTCGAGGTTTAGAGGACTTTAGATGCAAGCTTGATCAAGGCTGAGGATAATTCGATTGCCTTCTAGTGAGCACAGTGTCCTCTAAATCAGATGCCAGAGGTATTTGTTGTAGTTCCACCATTTGAGCCTCCATCAACCACCACTACTATTGATATCACCGCGAGAGGCCCCCACAAATTGAGCTTGATGTGAAGAGGGGGCCCATGACTACTATTGCTACCTTAGAGGCTATACCCACACTGATAGCACCCGCTGCATGGTTAATGTGTCAGCAACCACCATCCAAGCCATAACACAGAGGCTGCCCTGCACTGACTCACAGCTGACTCAATTATTACCACAAATCCATCCCTAGGTCTGCCAGGTCATTTCAGAGTTCGAGGCTCACATAAAGGCATTTACAATGACCACTATCCAAGACAGGCTCATACCTGTGGATAGCCGCATAGATGTATTTAAGAAGCGAGAATAGAAAAGCCTCAGCACAACATGATCTCTAGATATGAAGGCCCTTTAGAAGGAGATCCAGTAGCTCTAGGCCTATAGGACATCAGCATTGGTAATGATGATCGTGTTCCTACTAGGCAATCCCTTAGTGCCCATGGTTGTTTTAGTTGCTACTAGGACCCATCACATACTTCCCTTGGGAAGAGGCCCCATATTGATGATCCGGACATGTTTCTACTACTAAGGAAGCCACTAGGCAGGTTGTGGGTGGTCAGACTCAGGTAGACCTGTGCTTAAGCACCCAGACATGTTTTTTCTTTTGCCCCTATACTTACTACTTTATTGTGTGCAATGAGGATAGTTCAAATCTTTTTCGATGGTGTGTGGGTAGATATAGGCCTCAGTGAAGACAGAATAACCTTGGCCTATAACTATCCCAAATTTAGAATCATAGGGGCTTTCTTGTATGTGTTCTTTTTCCCCAAGGATATTTACGTTCTGTTGAACCAATATATTTAGGATGTGTAGGCAGTATTAGTAGCAAGTAGTACTGATATCTATGGCATATGCTCGTTTTGTTTGGAAAATGATACCTACTAGAATTTTTTATTAGTTAGTTTTGATAGCAACCTTGCATGTTTTCTTTGTTTGACAGTCCTTGCTGATAAGTGAGGATAAATTATGATGAAAAGCATGATCTGAGAGTATTTGTTAATAGTGTAATCAGTTCCATGTGTGTGTGAGATGTATTTGCCAAATTCTTATACTATGTTTCAATTCAGAACTTGCCCTTATTACTCTGACTTAGACTGTAGGTTAGATGGTTAAGAAAGGATCTTACGCCATTGTTCATATTAGTCCACTTAGCATAAATAACCAACCAAATGTGTAATGTACCCCTTAATCCCAATGCTCGAGCCTTGCATGTACCCTTTTCTTTGTAAAAACCTAAGTTACCTAGCCTTGTTAGATGTAAAATCCTGAAATTGGCCTTGGTCCTTCCTTGAATATTGTGCACCTTGACAGACGCAAAAAGCTTAAGTGATGGGCAGCTCCAAAATTGGCCCTAGTTCCTAAGTTGGATATTATGCACCCTGCTTTAGGCCAAAATCTTAGGTTGAGGGTGGCTAGTGTAAAGGTGACCACAAAAATGAGGGTGGCTGATAAAAATGTGCTCTGGGTGTATGAAAAATGAGTAGATGCCTAATCAATGAGATAAAAAGAAAAATGATGTCGAAACAAAAGGTAAAGAGCTAAAAAAAATGATAGTAAGACACTAGAAATTCTTGAAATAGGAGAAAGAGAGAACGAAGTGAAAAATGACAGTGTTGGTGGGGGAAAAAATGTCAAAAATGTGGTGTCAAAGAGGGCCTTTAGTTACTATGTTCCCAAAATATCATACCAAAGCCCCTTAAGCCTACATTACAAGACAATAAAGTCCTAAATTGATCCTAGTCCAAGCAATCAAAGGTCACAATCATGAGCACAGAGGAAAACATATGGTATTGAGCTTGGTATTTGAATGTCTTTTGTGAGAGTGAGTGATTTTGTTTAGTCCCAAGCATTGAATCTGAAAATATCATCATAAGTGGGATGTCAGACTTCTTTCT
Source organism: Solanum ossicruentum (assembly GCA_025774065.1). Classification (NCBI taxonomy): domain Eukaryota; kingdom Viridiplantae; phylum Streptophyta; class Magnoliopsida; order Solanales; family Solanaceae; genus Solanum; species Solanum ossicruentum. The sequence goes on from JAOTQR010079387.1 coordinate 29,607, forward strand.
GTAAGGGCACTTGCATTGCACTGTTGATGTCGGACTAACATAGTAAGTGATACTTATTGATAATTACTTTGCTTGTCATAGTTGTACTGTCACATGTGTTGGTCTGCATTGGTTTGCTTGTTAGCTATCTGATATGCTTTTAAGAGTAGTGTAAGTATCTTTGCTTGAGTTTGATATGATGTATGCCATTATATTGAGGCTTGTGTGTTACTATACTGCTTATTTAGATGAGTCCCTCGCTTGTGGACAAGCAACAATTTTAAGTTGAGGGTGCTGATGTGCTGTCAAAATATAGCTCTTTTGATTCTTAAAACTTGGAATTTTATGTGTTTTCATAGCAAAGTTAGTAGATTTGATGTGTTTTTTTGTTTGTTTTGCAGGATTGTAGGGTTGACACGATTTTTGGGCTAAGTGTGTAGAAATTGCAGAAGTTACTGTTCTACGACACCTTTTACGAGCCATGGAAGTTTCCACGGGCCGTAGAGTAGGTGTCATCGAAAAATCCAATGAAGGGTAATTTTCTAAAGTTGAGTCAATGAACATGCATATGCGCTGTAAAAGTTTCAATGAGTTGTAGACAATGTGTCGTACCTGAGAATCAGAAAATGGGGAGTTGTAGAAAAGTCGTAAGATGAAACCCTTCACGGGCTGTAGAACTTTATATGGCCCGTAGATACGTCTCATAGACATCACCTCCAAATTTGCTGAAGGAATCCATGAAGCCTCGACTACGGGCCGTAGAACTCTATACGGCCCGTAGAGTTGTCCAGTTCTCCTATTTTGATTTGGTCTTATATTTTAAATATTATAAATAGGTTTTTAGGTTATTTTTTGCACGAACTTTAGAGAGATAATAAAAAGGAGTGAGAAACATTATGAGACACTTGAAAAATAATATTTTGTGCTATTAATTCATACTTGTGATTCTTGTTGAAGAGCTTGGATTTCTTGTTCTTAATTTTATTATGTAAATGCTGAATTATATTATTCAATACCATGAATCTTGCATTTACAATGAATATGAGTAGCTAAATCCACAACTAATGTTGTGGGGACCATGAAGAAATAACAAAGTAAAACTGGGTAATTCGTAATTCTTTAAAAGTATGCATGCATATATTACTTAATTCTCTTCTATTTGAATGCTTTTTAATGGCTGCCAATATTAGAACTCACCTAGTGTTATTGATTGGATCAAGTTAGTAATAACTAGAAAAAGAAAAGATTAATTAATAAGATTTGATTGATGTTTCTTGTCTAATCAACCAAACTAGATCGAGAAGAGGTTGCACTGGAACAATAGGTAAGGGTTAGTAATGTAACATTGTAGAGATGAATCAGATCACGTAGCAAATCTTGCCTCTCACCTGGATCAAAGAGTTTGGTGAACTTAACTTATCATTCTACATGCTACAGACTAGAAAAGAATTAGATTATCTAGTAATACCGAGTTAGAGAATCATGGGGAACACAATACCCCTATCTAGGATTTCTTTCCATAGTTGTGCAACCCCACCCCCCGGGGAGATAAGTATGTTAATTAACTCGAACTTCTTGAAATTATTCTAAGTCTACCCTTTTCCCTGTGGGATCGACCCTAACCTTAGTTACATTATATATCCTGACAACGACTGTTTTAACCTTCAAAAAAGAGGTGTAGCTTGGGAAACATCAGTTATTTCCTTGTTCATCGTCCTTTTAACTTGTTTGTCTAGAATTTCTATTGGAACCACCTCATGAAACTTGGATCGCCCATGACTTCCTCAACAATGACATTGGAAATACTGGATGAACCAAGGCCAACTCCAATAAAAAATCTAGCTCATAGGCCATCTTAATAATACACTTTTTGGATTCGATATGGACCCATATATCGAGTACTTAAGTTTTCCTTTTTTGAAAAAATGCATCACATCCTTCATGGGTTAAAACTTCACATAGACCCAATAATCAACATCTAATAAAAGTTCCCTTCTTATTACATCCGAATAGGACTTTTGATGACTTTGGGCAGCTTTAAACCTCTCCTTTATAAGTCCCACCTTTTTCACAACATCAAACAAAAACTCTAATCCTAACAAGGCTACTTCACCTACTTTAAATCATCCAATCGAAGACCTACTTCTCTTTCCCTACAAAGCTTTAAAAGGTAGCATTCTAATACACGAGTGGTAACTATTGTTGTATACAAATTCAATCATATATAGGTGATCATTCCAATTTCCTTTGAAATCACGTAACATGCCCTCAATATATCTTCTAAGGTTTGGTTTCTCCTCTATTCTTTCCCAAAGGTTTGAGGGTGGAAAGCGATACTTAACCTAAATTTACTATAAAGACCCTTTTGAAATGACTTCAAAATATACAAAGCGAATTGAGTGCCATGATCAAAAATGAAAGACAAAGGTACACTATGATGTTTTATCAATTCTAACATATATATCTTGTCATGCCCCAAACTCAAGGAGTGCAACAGGCACCTAATGGCAAAACTTAGGCCTGAGTCAACCCTACTAAACCACTTGTTATAGGTGCATGACAACCATACACAATTACAAAAATAAATAAATATATCTCAATTAAAAATAACTTTTTAGATAATAAGGCCCCAAACTACAATTCTACAAAGAAAACAACTATTCCCAACCATTTATATAAAGCAATAACCAGCTAGCACATAAGCATGTTAGCGCCATCAAGGCCATCATGTTATCTAGGAAAGTACAAATGTTATGTGAGCCATCAAAGCCACCATGATCTCTATATAGTAGCTAAAAATAGGAACGTAAGTGAACAACATATCAAACAATTTTCATAAGCGTATTATTTTACGTAACTAAACAATATATCAAACAACTATCATACTTCAAACAATAAGTACCAAAGGTCAACATGGCTAATAAAGTGCCTATACAACCCAACACACTAGCCTGTAAGTCTCTATGAATATAATGCTTAGGCGAGACAGCATCTCATCCACCCAAAATCTATAAACAACAAAACAAATAGACAAACCTCTGGAACTCTAGAAATTTCCAAGAGAAAATGGATCAACCAGTCCGCTGGATAGGTAGTTGTGTTGCCCGTTTAGTCTATCTAGTCATCACTCAGGACCTGCAAGCATGAATGTTGTGCCCTTTAGGCAAGGGGCGTTAGTACATGATAATCTACCAAACATATAAGTCATACTGAATGTTAAAACTAAAGTGTAAGTAGTGAAAGAAGGGCAATGGTGAAACATAGATAAAATAATACCTTATCTCCCTATAACAAGACAATATAATCACATACCAAGCAATAATCTGACCTGGACACTTAATGACTGACAGGTAAGAATAACACACACTTACTATAAGTCCTAATGAACACAAAAAAATTGCTAAATACCCCTATTATCCCCTTACGAGATATCTGAACGTACTTGTATTGTGAGTCAATGTAGATCTAAAGCTCTGTGATACCATACCTATATACTGCCCCTTAAGTACAACCAACTCATCCTATATGCTCAGTCTACTCGGCTTGAGGGCTTAATCTACCTAGCCTAAAGTTTTGGTCTACCCAGATCGTACCCTTAGTTTAACTAACCCAGAGGCTCGGTATAATAATTCATCTATATGCTCTATAAACTTGCAATGTTAGTGCATACTGAGAACAAAATAAAATCACAAGCACAAACTAGATGATAAAATGTCATGACATTAACAAGTAAACATAATTAATCAAAATACAACCATAATATATTTTTCTCGATCACTACGCAAGGAATGAAGTGTCGCTAATAGACCTTAAATTCTGTTGTGGTAGCCTGTACATTAGAGGAAGGGTACATCTCAAATAATGATAATATATCAGACATAACAACCTTTTTCCTTGAGGATCATGCTAGAAAAAAAATAAGAGCCTTAACATACCTTTCAACCAAAGCCTAAAACATCTGTATGAAGCTTGGACAAGATAGAGTAATGCAACCATACAAAAATCACAATGCTACAAGAATGAGTCATAATTAATCGATAAGGTACTAATTCCACACTTGTAACTAGACAAGTCCCAACTGTACAATGAGTACAATAAGGACAATGAACAGTAGCTCAAGCCATTATATGTATTTCAATAACACCTTGAAGGAGCGACGAGCTCCCAAGGCAGTAGAATTAGGTGTACTTCATGTTGTTCAACCTAGAAAACATCAGATGAAACTCTAATAAAAATCACAACTACCCACCATTGCCCAAAAAACAATAATAATAGCCAAACCAACCATGAAATTGGGTCTGTCCATATACAAAATATCAAATGCACTGCCTTATGGCTCAAAAATCTATTAAAATGATAGTAGGATGTGAAACTACGAAGGAGGATTGTAAAAAGAAGCTTACCTTAATGAAATGCATTGAAATAAAGATCTTAAAATTATGTATCCTTGAAGTAATAGCAAATATAGCTAAAATCAACAAGAAAATTATACCATGATGATGAGCTCAGGACGTAGAGTAACTTCCGTTAAACTTTTAAGTTGAGGATCTAAGTACCAAAGGAGTATTTGAAGGTTATTTGATACTTTTGTTGTTCTTTTCATATTCTAAATGAAAAAAACTAAGAAGATAGTGTATATAATGTTGAACTGATCTAAAGCTAGAGGGATCACTTTGAGGTGCTTACTTGTTCAGACTCAAAAAAAATGCATATAACTCTCTTTTCTGAAGCCATATGAATGAACTATTTTGTGCATTAGAAATTAGACTCATAAACCTTTGATTTGGTAGATCATGTAAATTATAACTTTTTATATTTTAGGAGAAAAGTTTTGAGATAGTTAACACAAAATTTTACAAAAAACCTTTAACAACTTTCACGATAACTTCCACCAATATTTATTTTGCAACTTCCTTGAATTTCACCCTTAACCTGCAAACACTGTGCACTTGAAATAGTTCGTAAAATATCCTTCCTAATGTCTTAAATGCCTTAATCATATTCCAAAAGTATAAATTAATTTGACCGTCCAAATAAGCGGGGTGTCACATCCTTGCCCCCCACCCTCACCCCCAACTAAGGAAAATTTGTCCTCAAATTATCATGACCTGAGCCTAGGGCGTAGGTGTGAAATGGCAAAATAAAAATCCAAGGATACCTAAACAAGTCTCATAGTATACATAAGCACATACTTGGTTGCGAAAACATAAAAGAAGCATCAACAAATTCAATCAAAAGAGTCTTATCAGGACCTAAGGCCTAGCCATGACACGATGAATAAGATTCTCGAATGTATCCCATCTAAGTGTTGTGTTCATATCATAAGAATTCATAAGGTAATATAAGGATACATAAGAGAATAAGTGATGTGCCGCAAAAATACAACACTTTTGATGCTTTAAACTTAGAATTTTGTTTGTTCTCAAAGTAATGTTAGTAGGTTTGATAAGCTTTTATGTTGATTTTGCAGGATTTCAGGAATCAGGATGTTTTTGGTCTAAGTTATGTGAATTACAATTTGAGATGTTACAAGACCTTCTACGGGTTGTGGTTTATTCCACGATTCATAGATAGATTTTGTTGGTTAGATCCAGTGAACCACGTGTTACCAGATGGGTTTAGACCATTTGATGGCCCATATACATGTCTATGTTTTGATGATCAGAGAATATGCATAAGTGTTGAACCAGTACTAGAAGAAGGCTCCCATGGATCATAAGCAAGGTACAGGTAGTACATCAGTTCGTGCCTTGAGGATCAGAGGTTTTGAAGAATTACTGAAGATATACCAGACGAAACTTCTTATGAGTTGTAAGTCAGAAGACAATCCATAGGAAAAGTTCGTATGTTGAGGACATATTTTAAGCAGTGCAGTCTATGATGGCTAGTCATGGGTCATGATTTCATCTATAGCCCATAACTCTGTGTACTGAGTTCCCAATTCCAATTTTACTATTCCGTTTAGAATTTGATTTTGACTTATTATAAATAGTTTTTAGGTTTCTTAAATAGAGAGAGCAGTTAGAACATCCAGAACATGTTACTTAAGATTATTACTTTGTTCTTATGGATTATATTTGACATTTCTTTCGACTTATAACATTGTGAATTTTGTGAAGATTCAAGATTTTGTATAATTCAATTCATCATTATAAGTGTTCAATCATACAGATCCATAACATAATTTATTCATCTACAACAAACACGAGTAGCTAAATCCAGAACTTGGGGTCGGAAACCATGAAGAACAAACAAAGTAAAAACTTAATAATTCGTAAACTTAGAAAGTGTGCATGTATTTATTATTTATCTCTTCGTTGTGAATTCTTTTTAATAGTTTCAAATGTTAGAACTCGCCTTGTTCTTACTTACTTGATCAAGGGTGTAATGAATGGAAAAAGGGATAAAATAATAGAATCTGAAGTGATTACACTCGTCTAATCAATCTAAACAGATCAAGGGGTGGTTTTACTAGACAAGGTAATGGTATGTAATGCAACACCTCAGGATAGATCAAATCACATGGTGAAATTTTCTTAATGCTTGGATCAAAGTGTTAGGTGAACATAACTAATCAGTTCTGCATGGTACATACTAGAAAATGTTACCATTATCTGGCTACACTGAGATATGAATTCATGGAGAACACAATACCCTAGTTACTTCTCTCACTGATTTCACAACACTTTCACTTGATTTCTTGATTCTAGTTTAGATCTAATTATTGCTTTTTAACAAAACCCCCTTTCGGGAAATAAGTTAATCAATTTATTCTAATTACTTTTAAAACTCCAAGTCTAGACCATATTCCTCATGGGATCAACCCTAAGCATTGTTAATTTCTATATTTGAACAATGACTGCTTATATCTTAATTAGGATGTGTAGTTTGGCCATGATCAAATTTTGGCACCGTCGCCATGGAATACGGGTTTTAGAGTGGTTTAATTAGAGCGATTTGTGAGCTAATACTTATTTTCCTTATTTTGTGCTTTTTTGTTATTCTTTTCTTTCAGCATACAAGTGTTGTGTATGCCTATTTTATAGTCAAGGCATCCCCTTGACTCCATTTGATCCAGCGATCCAGAAAATATTACGAAGCATGCCCTAGGACAATGCAAATAATGTTGCAACCCGTGTAAGCAATTTGAATAACGATGATCTATCACCACTTGAGGATGTGAATCTACCATAGGCTCAATAAGCGGTAGGAAATGAGTGAAGTTTTAGGATTTGAAAATTATCTCTACAAACATAGAAGGATTGTGCTCCTTCCTCTAGCCTCCTAGAAAGAAGAACTTTTTTTCCCAAAGTCTTATCTTTTCAATAATAGAGTCATTAAAAGAGCAAAGCAACAATGATGATATTAGGAATAGTAAAAGTACCTTTGATCTAAGAAGAAGGATCTGGGCTTCCAATGAAAGTTTAATAGTAAAATTAAAAAGGAAAGGAGATAAAATTGCAAAAGGCTGCATAAATGTTCGATAAAACAAGAGAAGTGAGTTGCAGAAGAAGTTTGAAATTTCAAAGAATTAAGAGAAAGTTGAAGCACTTATATGGGTTTGGAAAAGTGGATTCATTATTGCCTTTGTAACTAGTGTCTGCTATAATCTAATCAAGCACTTCCACATTATAGTGCATTTAAACCGAGGTATTTCACATCATTTAATTGTTATCAAAGATCTTTTCATGTATTTTTCTATTGAGAAATTAAAAAAAAACTCTCCTATTCTCCTGTCTTGCCACAGAAAGTGATTAGACAATGGGAGAATATTTGTGTAGGATAAATTTTGAAGTAGACATGTTTATATATTAGGAGGCGACACATGATGAAATAAATAGGTCAAAAAATGATTCAACACAAGTAGTATTGGACCATACTCTTAAATATAGTTTGTGAAAAGTAACCTTCTTTGCAGAAGATCTAGAGTAATTTTATAAAAGACTTCTATCAGTGTAGCACCCCTTATGTTCCTCAGAATGTCCCATAAGTGTATTTCTGCATATATCAAAATATGTACATGATTTTGAAAAATTGACTTCATTTTCTTATTCAAGGGACAAAATTGAGTTGGACAAGGGTAGCCTTCAAATTTTAGAAGACCCATAGTGAAAAAAAATTTCACTACAGGAATGAATTCCAGTAGAATAGCGCACCCAGGATGCAATGTGCTTGGAGCATGCAATAGTGTACTTTGTTCATGCACTCCTGGTACACATTGCTCTTGGGGTGAGGAACAATGCAGCATTTTCCCCAGATCTGTTGTTTCATCAAAGGGCATTTAGGTGATAGCTCAATATCCATTTAAACGTGAATACCTCTATAATTAGCCATTTCCACCTTTAAACTCTCAAGAAACTCAAAACCCTCTAAAATCATCACCCAATTCTCCATTTAATTCCAAGAATCTCAAGAGCACACTTTGCATATCAAGGACCCAACTTAAGCTCCAAGTCTCCTCCAAGTTTGAATCAAGAAATTCCAAGTTTAGGTATATGGGTCTTCATCCAGGGGTCCTTTCACCCATGGAGCACAGCCTTCTCATTTTATAAAAATTGCATTATTTCAAGTTGTATTCTTCATGGGTATTCCCTTTTATGCATTATGAACATGAGTTATGATTGATTTTATAAAATATTGAGTTATCATGTATGAATTGCGATTGAAAGTTATTCCATGAGTTGATTTGAAAGTATTAAAGCTATGCATGATATGTACAATAGAAACTATGTCACATTGTGAATTCTTGATAGATTTCATGACACCCAAAAATAAGGATTTTACTACTATGTTTGTGGGTTGATTTGCATTACTTTAAAATGGATGATTTTACTCTCTTATGGTTGTACTCTATAAATTGCATAGTTTGTACATGTTTTCAAATTCCCACCATGTTTGATAAACTACATGACGAGGATTTTTAAGTTACAGATTAATTATTGCATGATTTGTAAGTCAAGTGATTTCATGATAATTATGGGCTCCCGAACATGTATTGAACTCATGAAAGGTTTCTATGATTTATAAGTGACAAGTTGAGCCCTTATTCTATAACTCTAGCCTCTTATAAGCCAATATGTCTAATTGATGGTCAAGCATGATTACTATTTTACCCTCATGTTCAAGTTAATCTCACTAGTACGGGCCAAGCATGTTACAGGTTTCTACCCTCATGTGAAATGTAATACCTACTAGAAGGGGTCAAGTTCATGCATTGTTTTCTACCCTCTAGTATAAGTTATATGCCCATGTAAGGGTTAAGTATGTAAATGAGCTACTCATTCCATGTTATCAAGTCTTTACAAGTTATTCATGTTATATAAAATCTATGATTATTTCAAGTATTTCATGGGATTAGTCTTAGCACCGATTGAGGCTAAGGTAGGGGCTTGACTCAAGGAGTCCTTATATAAATACTTAGTCTCTAAAATATGTGCCACCATAGGATTATATTATTCCTATAAAAGGGCTTTAATAGTGGATCCATCTAGGTCAAGCTACCCACAAAGTGTGTGTAACACCCCACGAAATTCTATGCCACCAGCAATGAGTACACCCACATCCGACAGTAAATATAATCTGACGCCGAGGAGAGACCAGTCTTTCAAGGTTTGTAATCTTCCACCCCAAGGGAGAGTGACTCTAGGACATAAAGGGAAGCTACCATGTGGAAGGTGTGACAAATTTAATTTGAGACGGTGTCGATTGGGCACAGACGACTGCTTCAAATGTGGCCAGGGGGGTCATTTTTGGAGAGATTGTCCAAGGCGAGTTAACAAAGCTCAATCCTCAAGATCTACGCTGCCAGTTAGAGGAAATCAGAGAGATGCTACTCCTAGCATGAGCGAGGCCATAGACCATCGTGACACAGTAGTTGTGTAACACTCCAATTTTTTTTAAGCAAAGCTTGAGTCATCCTTCATATGATATAGGATTTTAATTGAGGAATCTGAATTGAGCATAGATGTTAAAGTCAAATTCTTAATGTGGGAATGGAATTGGAGAAGATCTAAGGTCACACGAACCCTCTAGTACGAAGATAAGCTAAAAACTTTCTTAGTGTTTGAGTTTTAACGTAAGATTTTATAAAAGGTAGATGAACCAGTGACTTTTATGTTGTATATATATACTAGGATCAATTCTTAAGTATTTAGATATGATTTAGAGTCATAAGGGTTCTTTTACATCAAGCCAAGTTCAAAGAATTTCTAACAACTAATTTTTCCTATGAGTCGATAGAAGGGTCAACTTCAAATGACCATATCTCCTAAATTATGATAAGTTGGTATTAGAGCCTAGGTTTATAGGTCTCACATGCATACAAGCTGAGTCTAAGTAGATTCTCAAGGATCGGTATAAAGAAGTCTGTACTTATATTTGAGTGGCTATAGAGACTGTTAGGAAACTTCCATTTATTTATTCTTTCTTATCGTGTGTGGTTGTGTTCGTTGGTATTGAGTTATGCCAGTGTTCTTTTTATGAGATAGCAAGAGTGATGATTGATTGAAACTTATAGTTAGTGAAATGTATCCATTAGGTAGCTCCATTTTTGAAACAGTTTTTGTCGTTGAATTCCTTATCACTTGGGGAACATTTCCATGTATAAATTTTCATATTTTGATGGTATTTTTCTGGCAATAAAATTTTAGGACTGTTTTGCCCTTTTCACCTTAATGAATTGATTTTAGTGTCGTTAGATTCATTATATAATTATGATGCTATATTTAAATAGATTTTGGTGAATTAGAGTGTTATAGAAAGGGAAAAGCTTCTGAATTGACGTGATTCGAGACTTTATATAAGGCAAGTGGATTTCTGACCTTTTGTTAAATATGTTGAACCTCGTATGCTCTAATGTGTATACAATTGAGTATTTTGTGGTAGAGATGGATTTATGTACGCTTTGATTGAAATATTTTGAATTAGGTAATTATCCTACACTGATATTTTACTTGTGAATTAGTGATGGATGTTTATTATATGTGAAATAGTGATTATTTATTATTGATAACGAAGTGATACTTACTTTTAGATATGAATGTTGCTAGATTATGATGGTATTGAGATTGAGGATATGGCAACATTTATGTTATTGAGCTACCCATTCTTGATTTTGAGATATATGAATTTGTATAATCATCTTGCATATGTTATTTCCATGAACATGATTATTGTGCATTTACTATGTGATTATTGGATGTTCCAAGAAAAAAGTAAAGCCGATGGGAAATGGTTCCAGCTAGTGAAAAAGAATGAGAATTAAAGAGGATGTACTATAATTCTATGGACGTGTCGCACGCCGCGACAGATACTATGATTCGAGGGTTGTATCACACGCCACGATGGTTACTATGATTCGAGGGATGTGTCGCACGCCACAATGGATATTATGATTCGAGGGTCGTGTCATGCATCGCGACAGATACATGGTCTATGTGTGGCCCCCATGGGTTCTGACTAAGGCATGTTTATGATCAGCGAATGTGTATCACTAGGACAGACATGCATCATTCTACGTGACATTGCATTGCATTGCATTACATCTCATTATCATTTATAAACATTTGAATGCTTGTGAAACTTGTGATAGATACACTTGATCCCTGGTGTTGTTAATATGTAATAGTTTGTATGGTTATTGAGTTATCTTTTATGTATATTGTGAACTATTATGTTGGATTAATTTTATGCAGGTTGTAGTTCTGTGGGTTTGGTTAGAGGGTTGGGGGTACCGGCATTCTATATTACTTAATTTTGTGTTTAGTAGTTCACTTGCTGAGTACCGTGTGTTTGGTACTCATCCCCCCTTGCTACAACAATTTTGTAGTTTGCGAGCCCGGATTGTCGTGATACTCTCTACTTGTTCTTGTCTGAGGCTTCCTGTGGAGAATGCGAGAGGTAGCTGTTTGCCGTCCCAGTTGACTTCCTACTCCTATTTATGATTTGGTTCAATTCTAGAGACAATATCATTTGATACTTGCCGTTCTTTTCGAATCTATTGTAATACATTAAAAGCTTGTGCAGGTTACGACCAGGTTTTGGAGAAATTTTCATTAAGTTGACTTATTATCTATAATTGAACTTTCATTTTTATTATAATTTTGCATTTTTAATGTTATAGTTTGGTTGTAGGCTGCCTTGTCTTGGTGGAATAAGACAGTGCCATCACGCTTACTTTTTGATCGTGACAGTTTCGTGGCGTGAGACACGACCCTCGAATCATAGTATCCATCGCGGCGTGCGACACGTCCCTCAAATCATAGTATATCCTCTTTAATTCTCAATCTTTTTCACTAGCCAAAACCATTTCCCATCGGCTTTACTTTTTTTTTCTTGGAACATCCAGCAATCACATAGTAAATGCACAATAATCATGTTCATAGAAATAACATATGCAAGATGATCATACAAATTCATATATCTCAAAATCAAGAATGGGTAGCTCAATAACATGAATGTTGCCATATCCTCAATCTCAATACCATCAAAACCTTAATGACATTCACATCTAAAAGTAAGTATCACTTCGGTATCAATAACAAATAATCACTATTTCACATATAATAAACCTCCAT
>JAOTQR010079388.1:0-10613 GCA_025774065.1 Solanum ossicruentum
CAAAAAGAGCCACAACACATGACCCCACTAACAATTTAAATCCTACAGACTACACTTTAGAAGAAAATTTACATTTGGTCCCAAACTTTACCAAATTGAACCACTTAAGGACTTACGGGTTCTAACACCTTAGCTTGGAGATAAACTTGGTGGAGAATAGAGGTGGAGACTTGAAGCTTGAAGAAGAACCTTGAACGAAATCCTTAGACCGGAAGTGGTTTTGAGACTTTAATGTAGGAGTGAAAATATGGCTAAGTGTTTGAGTGAGTATTGAGGAATGTTTAGGATGATAACAACAACAACAACAACAATATTACCCCATTACCTCAAAGGCTTTCGCGGTGTAAGGGGGGCTCGGATGTACGCAGCCTAACCCCTATGTTTAAAATATAGATCGACTGTTTCTGGATGACCCATGATGAGCGTCGAAAGTTGCATTGACTAACTGCTACTTCACAATTGAAAGAAGCACAGAAAATTTAAAGAGCCATTGTGCTTTATTCCATCATACCTCAAAGCCAAAAAATAGTAAAAATCTTTGGCTCCATCCGGCTATGAAAATCTATTTAGGATGATATGAGGGTGAAATATGGCTATATGTAGGTATTTTCACATTTAGGAACACATAGGACCAAGACCCAAAAGTCTTGGACCAAGATAAAAAAATTGGACAAAATAGTACATAGTAGCGCGCCCTTGGCATGTCGCGCCAGGGGCGCGGATCGTCTCTGGAAATCGCATTTTTGTGATTTCCAAATTTTGCTACGATTGCTCTTAAATCGGGGTTAGATCCTTTTCCCCGTAATTTGACCCCCTGAACAAGAATATGAAGTCGCATTTCCGATTTCATACATGGTATTTGAGATATATAGAAATTATGATTCTAAGCACTTCCGAGGCACATTTTCAGACACTTTCTTAGTCGTTTCACTAGTAATAAATTTGAGTGAAAAGGAAAGAAAATTCAATTCAACACCCCCTCCCTCTTGCACTTTCAATGTCATGAACTAATGAATGTGTTAAATATAAGATAGAAATCGAAGGTTATATATCAACTCTTATCATGAAATTATCAAATAACCTTACTTCCATCTTCTTGTTGAGAAATATATAGACTCTCAGAAAAACCCCACAATATGAAGCAACGAGTGCAGCTAGATGATAGGTATATGAAATTTCAATTACAAAATATTTGATAGGATACTAGAGAACACAAGTTGAAAGCATAGATTTTTTTGTCAATACTAAATCAGAGAAAATTACTAATATGTTCTACTAATATGTCTTGTAAGTCTATTCAGAGACAGGCATATTATCTCTATAAATCCACAATGCGAGAAGACATTCTTCTTATTTCCTTAGGGTAGTTTCAAGCTTCTTGCTTCTACAATAACCTAGCTCAATCACAGCCTCCTCCAAGTCCTATTTTACATTTCCCTGTCTAGAATTGGAAGGTGTGACATCCATATAGTTTGGATTTCCTTGAGTGTCATGTCTTTGTTCAGCTTTTCAATGCAACATACAACATCCAATGGCGCAAAATGTTATAAACAATTCAGTAGCAAAGTTGTACTGCGGCAATATTTTAAGTATGTCTTTTAGTATAGAGTTCTCTGTTTATAAAATCATCACCTCAGTATGATCATGCATATTTAGCTTCTGTGTGTACTTCTGGATTACAAACACAATAACCCTGTTGTCCCTGCATATGATGCAAAATCAACCATTTTAATTTACTAGGTGATAAATATAAGATATAAAAATATAAAGGAACAAATTAATATTGAGGATAGAATTGAGTGATAGATGTTATGTTGTAAAATGCAATCAATAGCTTGACCCCTCTAACAATTATCTACTTAAGAATTCAATCTACTCTCTACTTCAGTATATCCTAATTAATAATACTTGCATAGGTATGAACGTGGAAAATCTTACTTGAGACATATATGGACCTTGTTGTTGTAGATATGGATATAAACTATTGAGCCTGACTCCTTAATTGAGGACCTATATTATTCCAGATTAGTTTCCTACACTCTGAGAGTAAGGTAGAGTTAGTATTGTACAACTGATTTCTTAGCTTCAACTTTTGGATGCAAGTGATGCCATGCATTTCATTGTTATTTGGTTTCACGTATTTTATGGTACGATTGCTAGCATTGGACTTTCACTATTGATTTTGTCAAAGACTAATTTCAATCTTATACTCTTTAAAATCACATTTGGTAAGAGTCATATGACCCTTATACTGTGATAACTATTTTTTGGAAGCATAAAGGCATTTGGGATGTACTCATTACTTGATTAATCAGCTGGGTAGACTGCTGACCCTTTTCTTATAACTTTCCAATTGACTGAGGACATTCTCGATCTGTGTTATACTAATGTGGTGTCATATGTAGCTCTAGTACCTGGATGGAGCACATCCCAAAGTATAGGCTTTATGTAAGCCCTAATTCGAGCATAAGAATTCTATATAGAATTTTCACATCCGCTATGGCACCCTTTATCAATGTGACCCACTAAACAAAAAGCGGAAGCTAAATTATTACATAATGCATATTATTGATAGAAAAAGATATTTTTTGGGGTATTCTAGCATTTTGATAAAGTTCTAAAAAAAATGTTACTTGACACATACATATAAACTACCTGCAAGCTACAAGTTTTCTACTTCTTCTTCTTCTTTTTTTGGAATACCTTCTCTACTACTTCACAAATATTTTTGTCTTTCAAATATCTAACACTGTTTCTTATTTCCTGCTAGAATATGGATGATCAAAACATTTATGGTGATGAAGACACAATATTAATAGATCTTCCCATATCATTTGTCACTCCTTAAAAATTAAAAGTTGATTCAGAGGTAAGCTTTTGAAAAGTTCCTTCAAGTATAAAGTATTTAGTTTTTTCTTTATACGCCACATATAATATTTTGATGGATAGTTAAATGCTATGAAAGAAAAAGGATCTTTTCTTTTATTGCAATATTTTTTTATTTTAGTTTAAATTCATATAAAAACGAGTAGATCTTTGAAGTTAGCTTTCGTTCATGTGATACTATTCACTCGTATAGAATTAACTATCATAATAATGAAGAAAAATATAATTTAGAGAAATAACATTTTCAACTATTAACACATATACATAGTTTGTTCTTCATCCAAAGTATGAGGACTTGAAAATTTTACTATGGTAGCACCTTACTAAAACATATGAAGTAATAAAAAGTCTCAAACCTCTATCATTGTTTAAATCATAATAGATGAAAGCGTTTTGAGCCATTTACACCCACATTAAGAGTATCCAGAAATGTGGAACATAACCATTTACACCCACATTAAGAGTATCTAGAAATGTGGTACTTAAACTTGTCTCTGACCTAGCCTTGCCCCTGGATGGTGTTGCAATCCTCTTTCTATCTTGACTGCTTCCTTTAGCTCATCCTCTATCGTGAACCATAGAAGCAACAAACAGCTCTGTTACCTCAACTCTAGCTCCAAATAATTTTTGAGAGGATAGAGTGAAAAAGTCATATACCAATTTGGATCACCATATACTTATTGAAATCAAGTAATAGTACAATGAAAAGAAAGAATTGAATGTCCCTAGTGTCTTATAGCCTATTGAAGAGTAGTATAGATTTTTCTATCGCATTCTACAAAAATTTACTAGACATATCATTGAATGATGGCATTAAAGAAGCTAAAGCTTTGATAACAACTTTGCCACAACTCAAATCGCCATAACTGACACCCACACTAGCCCACAGTGGATGAATCATATTTTATCATGAAATACTATAATTGGCTCATTTAGTGCAATTTTTTTTAAAAAAATATTAAGGTAGGAAATAAAGTGTTAAGTAAAATGGATTAAGCAGTGCTGATGTATAGACTATTACATCTCTAGAATTCAAAAGTCATGATACATGACTATAAATTAAATAGAATAATCATAAACTAAATAAATGAAATAATGTCTAAAGGAGATAAACATCTATCCTCTGGAAGATCTGTGTAGGATAGATGGAGTAGTTGACCCTTACGTTAGAAATGCAATTGTGTTAGATGTGGATCTTCATAGATGACTTTGGATCACATCATCAGACATATAAGTCGCCACAATAAGTATAAAAAAGTTCACAAACTCTAAATAATATAAGCAGTCACATACAAGCATGGAATTACATCTATACTGAATCACTTTGGAATATACAGTGCATCTCACTAACCATAATATAAGCAGTCACACACAAGCATGGAACACGATCCATATATGCTTTTTTATAGGGATCTTTTTATGTTTTTACATAAGAATTTTTTTTTAAATATTAGATCTTTTCTAGCATTTTTTCCTCTGAAGACCCTATTTGGGGTTTCATTGGGTATGTTATTGTAGATTCTTTCTGTCTCACCAGATTTTTCTTAATTATAGTTTTTGTATATTATCAGTTAAGTTGAAATTTTTTTCCCTTTTGATAGAGATAAATTCAATTTGATTGTTGATTTAATTTTTTTCCTGTATTGAGAATTTGAAGAACTGGCAAGTTGTTAGGGAACACATAAAAATATCCAGATCAGCATTTGAGGATTCAAGAGTATGAACACAGAGAGGCCCATTGGAACCGAATGGATTCTAACCCAGTGCATGATAACCCTAATTATGACTTCTTCGAGGAGGAAGTTCCTCCCCACGTATCAATTTTCGAAACTTACGATCACACCTATACCTACTTAATCGACGCACCTTGTCTAACTAGGCCAATCAAGTATTCTATACTGTCAAAGCCTACTACTGGTGCACAGAACAAAGATGTTGTTGCTCCTCCACTGCTAGAGGGTTCTACCAGTGCCAATGCCAGGTTGTCGCAGAGCGATAAGACGAAAAATCCAACCAAACACAACCTAGATGTTGTCGCTTCTCCACCATCTCTATCCGCTCTGCCTGAAAAACATAATCATCATGTGGCTACTCAACATGTTATCAATGTGGAAACTGGAAAGGTAACTTGCTTTTATTTTATTAGTATTTGGAAATGTGTCTTAAACACTTGTTTAATATAATTTTTGTATTATAAATACTAAATTTTAGGTGGTATATATATATATATATATTTGTTTGGATTCCGAACTATAAACATATAAATCTCAATTGGACATCTAAAAGGTTGACACGATTAATAATACATTTTTTGGGAGAAGATGAAATTAATTTTGAAAAGTTTAATTAGCAAAAAAACCAAAAATCAATAATGTCTAAATGATAAAAAAAAATTTCTAATTCTCAAAATAGTTGGCATATTATTTTTTTAATATATACTATTCATAAAGTTATTTATTAAATAATAAAATTGGTGAACTCAATTTCGAAAAATTGAAATTAATTTGAAGGTCATCTTAGATGAGCAACAATTCCATCATTGTTAGATTTAATATTTCCCTAAGTTACTTTTGAGGACGAATCCAAGACTCTTCCTCAAAAAATGAAATTCTTGCTCACCTAAGATGACCTTCAAATTAACTTCAATTTTTCGAAATTGAGTTCACCAACTTTATTATTAATAGATAACTTAATGAATAGTAAAGATTAAAAAAAGATAATATGCTAACTGTTTTGAGAATTTTGGAAAAAATCATCATTTAGACATTATTGATTTTTGGCACTAATATTTTTGCTAATTATAATTTTTGAAATTAATTTCATCTTCCCCTGACAAATGAATTATTTTGTCAACCTTTAAGATATTCGATTAAGATATATATACATATATATATCAGTGTGCAAGACACATTTTCAGATATTAATAAAATAAAAGCATGTTATCTCTCTAGTTTCCACAATGATAACATGTTGAGTAGTCACATGATGACTATGTTTTTTAGGTAGGGTGTAGGCAGTTGGTGGAGAAGTGGCAGCATCTAGGTTATGTTTGGTTGGATTTTCGTCTTATCGTTCAGTGACAACCTAACATTGGCACTGGTAGAACCCTCTAGCAGTGGAGCAGCAGCAACATCTTGGTCCTACGCACCGGTAGTAGGCATTGGCAGTGTAGAATACTTGATTGGTCTAGTTAAAAAGATGCATGGATTAAGTTAGTATAGGTGTGATCATAAATGACTGTTGGGGAATATGAGGCGATAGCGGAAGCGTGATAAGGATCGGGATTGATATTGAAAAGTATAAATAAATTGGGCAAGCTAATAAATGGAGACACAGATTTAACGTGGTTCACCCAAAAATAGTCTACATCCACGGATGACGACGAGCAAAATATCACTTACTGGGCCTAAGCACTATGAAGATATAATTTTGTGTATCACTCAGTGATATATGTGGAGTGGAGTGATAAACATAAAAGGAGTATTATAACACTCACAAACTACACAATGTGTATCTCACAGAATTCTTAGGCTCTCTTTTACTCTTGCTCTTAAATGAAGGAGTTGAAGAGCTCCTTTTATAGGTAAAATCTTGCCTACAATTGTTGAAGAAATCTTGACAAGTTGGTGGCCAACTTGTTGAGAACAACTTGCCAAAATTTTACAAGTTAGGCAGCCAACTTTGTGGAAAAACTTGGCAGCAAATTTGATAATTGCTTGTGGATTGCCAAGTTTGACAAACCTTGGTTTGTCAACAAATGTAGGCTGACCACATCTTGGGACAGGTTTCAACAATCTCCATCTTGGACCAAGTTTTACAAAATGTTCATCATCGTATAAAGCTTCGAAGAGTTATTAGATGTTGAGAACACCAATTAAGTTCAAGGAATGCTCAAACTTAGCAACAGGCAATAACTTGGTTAACATATTTGCTGGATTTTCAGATGTGTGAACTTTCTTTAAAGTAATCTCTCCAACAACAATAGTATCTCTAATATAATGGTACTTAATACTAATGTGCTTTGTCTTAGAGTAGTAGGCATCGTTCTTGGTAAGATGAATAGCACTTTGACTACCTGAAAATACAACAGTTGTATCCTGCATGACACCAAGCTCAATAGCAAGACCACGAAACCAAATAGCCTCTTTTACACCTTTTGTGGATGCAATGTACTTTGCCTCCATAGTAGACAAAGCCGCAATAGATTGCAACTATCATTTCCAACTAATAGCACTAGAACATAGGTTGAAGATGTAGCCAGAGAGAGACCTTCATTTATCGAGATCACCACCATAATCAGAATCAACGAATCCAACAATGTCCTGTGATGTTGCCTTGCTTCTATCGAACACCAAAGCCAAAATCAGAAGAACCTTTCAAATATCAAAAAATCCATTTAATAGCATCCCAATGAACCTTTCCAAGATTGTGCATATAGCGACTCACCATACTAACCGCATATGCAAAATCAAGTCTAGTGCAAACCATTGCATACATAAGACTACCAACAGCACTAGAATAAGGAATGTTTGACATACGTTCTTTCTCTTCCTCTGTCTTTGGACAATGATCAGATGATAACTTGAAAATAAGCGGTAAAAGTTGTAGAGACGGACTTGCAAGAGCCCATATTGAATCTGCAAAGAATTTTATAAATATAATTTTTCTGAGACAGAAATAACTTCTTAGCTTATTGATCCCTGTATATCTCCATGCCAAGAATCTTCTTTGCCGCACCAAGGTCTTTCATCTCAAAATCCTTACTGAGTTGAGATTTTAAACTATCAATTTGAGACTTGTTACGAGCAGCTATAAGCATATAATCAACATAAAGCAACAAGTATATAAAAGAGTTATCATCATATTATTGAAAATACATGCAACTGTCATATTTGCTTCTGGTAAAACCTTGCGCGATCATAAAGGAATCAAACCTTTTTTACTACTATCTTGGAGCTTGCTTAAGGTTGTAAAGAGATTTCTTCAAATGACAGACACAATCTTCCTTTCCAGGAATAGCAAAACCCTTGGGCTGCTTCATATAGATCTCTTCTTCGAGTTCTCCATGTATGAAAGCAGTTTTGACATCAATTTGCTCTAATTCCAAATCAAATATAGCAACAAAAGCAAGTAGCACATGAATTGAGGTGTGACAAACAACAGGAGAGAAAATTTCATTAAAGTCAATAACTTCTTTTTGGTCAAAACCCCGAACGACCAAACGTGCTTTCCATCTTGCTTCTTCAATCCCGAGGATGCCATTTTTCTTCTTGTAAAGCCATTTGCAACTCAATGGTCGCTTGCCTTTAGGAAGCTCCCATAACTCCCAAGCACCATTCTTGTAGACACTTTCAATTTCTTCATTCATTGCCACGAGCCATCTAGATGAATCAACACAACTAATTGCCTCTGAATAAGAAGCCAGATCAATACTTTTATCGATATCTTGTGCAATAGACAATGCATAAGCAACAAGCTAATCTTCATCATCATGACAAAATTTAGCTGGCTTTGTAATAACTCTTCTTGGACGATTTTGAGCAATTGAATAATCTTGTTTTGGCGGCAGAATCTTAGTGGTATTATGATCATCAGAATCATTACTAAAATGATCAGTAGTGGAGGAAGTAGGAACATCGACATTAGGAGGAGATGAAGATATTATCTCTAACTCCACCTTCTTACTGGTACTTTGTTGATCACCTGTATCAGTAGAAGAACAAACCAGAATCTTTTACAGAAAAAGGTAATGTATTTTCATCAAAAGTAACATCATGACTAAGAATGACTTTACATGACTCAGGATCCATAGACCATAAACGATATCCTTTTGACTCAGAAGCATAACCAAGAAATATGCATTTTTAGCTCTAGGTGTTAATTTTTCATCATTAACATGTGCATATACAGAACATCCGAAAACCCATAAATTAGAGTAGTCAATAGGAATACCTGACCAAAACTCTTCTAGAATTCTAAAATTAAGAGATGAATGTGGGGAGCAGTTGGATAGATAGCATGCTATAGAAATCGCCTCATACTAAAGATAAGGTCGATGCCATAACCCAACATGGGAGAGCATACAACGAGCTCTCTCGAATAGAGTCTTGTTTATTCGTTCTACAACACCGTTCTACTGGGGCTTTCCAACCAGTGTTTTATGTATAGCAATACCAGATTGAGCACAGAACTCATTAAAATTTGATTCATAGAACTCGAGGCCATTATCTGTTCGGAGCTTCTTTACTTTCTTCCATGTCTGGGTTTCAACAAGAGCTTTCCATTTCTTGAAAGTAGGAAATGCTTCATTTTAATGGCTCAAGAAACAGACCCAAAATTTGCGGGAGAAATCATCAATCAAGGTCATCATGTAACGCTTCCCTCCAATAGAAAGAACTTTGGAAGGTCCCCAAAGATCCGAGTGAATGTAGTCGAGGATACCTTTAGTACGGTGCGTTGCAGTGGAGAAACTTGCCCCTTTCTGCTTCCCAAACACACAATATTCACAGAATTCTAGCTTACCCGTACCATCACCAAGAAGACCTCTTTTGCTCAATAGATTCATACCTTTCTCACTCATATGGGCAATCTGCATATTCCACAAACGAGTGAGATCACGATCAGATAATGAGGATATGGACACAGCTGCTGATCTTGTTATAGTATAACCTTGCAAGACATACAAGCTACCGTGTCTGTTTGCTTTCATAAGAACTAGGACATCTTTAGACACCTTTATAACTCCACCTTCAGCTAAATACTTACAACCAAGAGATTCAAGAGTACCCAAAGAGATTAAATTACATGTTAAATCAGGAATATGACACACATTTGTTAATGTCCTAATACAACTATCATGGGTCTTAATCTGCACACTCCCAATACAAACAACCTTGCATTGAAAATCATTTTCCATCAAGACAACACCACAATCAATAGGTTCATATGTGGTAACCAGTCCCTGTGAGGAGACATATGATAGGTGCAGCCAGCACCTAGAATCCACTCAGTTTCACTCCTCTTTTCAAAAGTAACAAATAATATGCCTCCATCAGATTCAGTTTCATTGACACTAGCATCAACAGTAGATTTCTGTTGTTGATTTGATTTTTTTCCCTTTCCTTTTTATTGTTCAATTTATAACATTCAGAAATTTCAAGCCCAGTTTTCTTATAATAGCGACAGGATTTGGAATAACATCTCCTAGATTTTGTCCTAGACTGCTTTTTATTTGTACTCCTTTTTTTTCAACCGATCTACTCTTAACAGATAACCCTTCGGCTTTATCATCAGAACGAACTTCAAAATCAAATTTCTCTTTGGACAACAAGTTAAACTTGACATCCTCAAAAGATAATGTATCATTTTTTCCATATAACATTATTTCCTTGAAGTGTTTACAGGTAGATGGTAAAGGGACGACCAATAAGACAACCTTATCCTCATCATCAAGTTTAACTTCTAGGTTTTCAAGGTCAGTAATAATGGAATTGAACTTATTAAGATGAGATTGAATAGGAGTACCTTCAGTCGTATGGAGTGTATACAAATGCTCTTTCAAACGGAGTTTGTTTGCTAGACTTTTGGTCATGTAGAGAGATTCAAGCTTGAGCCAAAGTCCTGCAGCAGTAGTCTCGTGAACCACCTCGTGGAGTTCCTCCTTGGATAAACAAAGTTGGATTGTTGATAAAGCTTTTTCATCCAACTCCATTCATTGCTCATCGGTT
>JAOTQR010079389.1:0-10612 GCA_025774065.1 Solanum ossicruentum
GATTGGTCAGCACCTTATCACATATTTCTAGATTATTATGCCAGGACTATGACCTTGGCCATGCCTAGTGTACATATAGTGGTGTTGTAGGGGTCTATTAGTTGTGCACTAGTTGGTTTCATTTCTTATTTTCAAGCCTAGAAATTTATTATTACCGGCTATTTAGATTATTTTTAACATATTCCTGATGTCAACTGAGGCTCCTTCTTTTGATTCAATTCTAGATATTTATGAGGTTTTGGATGTATATTCTATTGATTTATCGGGTTTAACACCTGAGTTAGATGTTGACTTTGCCATTAATTTGGTTCCTGGTACTAAACGCATCTATATTTATCTGTATCATATTTCCCTTATTGAACTTAAAGAGATTTGTGTTTTGTTACAAGGTCTTTTAGATCAGGATTTTATTTGATCGAGTATGTCTCTGTGGGGTTCCCTGTTTTGTTTGTTAAAAATATCAATGAGACTCTACGTATGTGCATTGACTATAGGCAATTGAATAAGGTGATGCTAAGAATTATTACGTTTTGTCAAGCATTAATGATTTTCTTGACTAGTTACAGGGAGTTGTAGTGTTTTCTAAGATCGATATGAGGTTAGCCTACCATCAGTTGAGGATTACAATAGAAAATACTCTTAAGACTGCCTTCCGAACTCATTATTACTAATATGAGTTTTTGATTATGTCATTTGGGTTGACAAATGCCCCTGGAACTTTGATGGATGTAATGACTCATATGTTTAGACCACATATGGACTCCTATTAAAACAACCCCGAAAAGTGCCCGAAAATGTGTCTTAGAATGCCCAAAGTTTTAATTTTTATATATCTCAAAATGCGTTTGCTATTTTGAATATCTGACTTCTTATTTTTGCTCAGGGGGTCAAAATTAGGGGAAACAGGGTGTAACCTCGATTTTAGAGCAATCGAATCACAATTTCAAATTTCCACAATTTTAATTTCCAAAGATGGTGCTCGAAAGCACTGCGACGCGCAGCTGTCACGGATATGTGTTAATTTGGCCTCTGCAACAGGTCCACGTCGCAGACCTTTGTATTTTACTGCTAGTGATTTTTATCTCAATCCAAGGCTTTGGGGGTATTGGGCTTAAGTGTTCCCAAACGTTTTTTACCTATACATAGCCTTATTTCACCCTCATATCATCCCAAAGCATTTCCCAATACTCCATAAAAACACTTATCCATATTTTCACTCCAAAGTTCAAGTCTCAAAACCCTCATCCTTAGCTAAGGTTCTCCTTCAATCTTCTTCTTCAAGCTTCAAGTCTACATCTCCAATTTCACCAAGTTCATCTCTAAGCTAAGGTATCTAGCTTTTAGACATTGGGTTCTTCCACCCATGGTGCCTGGTCTCCACCTTACACAATTTGCATGGTTTAATGTTGATTTTACACGTAGGTCTTGTATATTAAGAAATTTACTGCACGGTGATTTGAGTTCATGAAAGTATGGTTGTTTCAGTGTATTTTGAGCTATAAATCTTGGATCTAATGTTGGATTTGATGAGGAGTTTTATTCTGAATGTCTTGGGGGTGTTGCAAGGTCTTGATTGATGGTTTCACAACATGTTTTCTTGCATGATTTTATCTCTAAATTTCATGGTCTTTTACCTCCATTACACACACCCCAAATGTTTGATAAAATGTTCGGCTAGGGTTTCTTGTGGAGTTGAAGGTCCAAAGCATGAGATATGATATGACTGACTATATAAAGATGAAATGAGCTTATATATGATACACTCTATATAAAGTGTTGCGTTAGACCATGTCTGATCCGAGGGACAAAGAGCCCAGACAACCGAGGTGGGGGATTGTACTCATCAATCGAGGTGGGGGTTTGTACTCATCAACTGAGGTAGGGTTTGAACTCATCAAACCATGTGAGGGGTTTGTACTTCACCATCGAGGTGATAAGGTATGATTATCATCAACCATGTGAGGGGTTTGTACCACACCACCAAGGTGATGGGGTAAGATCATCATCAACAGGCCAAGAGGTTTATACTTTGGAAATCTAGCTTTGTCTATTCTTCACAAATGATATCCTATATGAGCATGAGTTGCTTAAGCATATTTTACATATGCATTAACCATTCACGCCATATCGCTATATTATGCCTTTTGCCTATTGTTATTCATTTGATTGTGATGCCTAATTCTTGTTGCATTACATCCTACATACTTAGTACATTCAAATGTACGAACAAATTCTCTTGCATACATGATATCACCATGTAGGAACCGGTACCCAAGTTGATCATCTTCCTCCTCCTCGTGGTTAAACGGTGCTATTCAAGCAAGTTGGTGAGTCCCCCATTTCGGGGACCTTAGTCTATGTCCTATTACCTTGTACTAAGATGCTTCACTTTATGTTCTATTTGACTACGAGGGTGAGCCCGGTTGCTTTGTCTTGGCCCCCGCTCTTATCTATGTATAGAGCTGTTTGTTGGACATATTATGTATCTATGATATAAATTTGACTCTTTTCTCTTGGTTATGATGTTTTGCAAGTTATTTTTGAGCCTCTTCACGCCATTCTTACATTATGTCTTTTATATGCTTCCGCGACCAATGATATGTAATGATAAGTTAAGAGGCTTGTTTGGGGTTCCTTCGGGTTTCCAATTCACCGTGTCATGTCTAGGCCCTAGACTTGGGTCATGAGAAACTTGATATCAGAGTACTAGGTTGATAAATCCTTGGAGTCCCTCACACTGCATTGATTAGATACCTATACATGGTTGTTAAGTGTGCCATACCGATGAATAGGAGACTATGAGATGCTTTAGGAAATGTTAACGTTCTTTATGTTCTATGTCACGCTATAGAGTTGTCGTAAGTTTTTCCCCCTAACGATTGTTCTTTGCTATGTTAGATCATGTAGAACACTAGAGAAAGATGGGCCCAAACTCCAGAGGAGCAACCCACCAATGGTAAGCTTCAAGATGCTTTTACTATACTTGCCCAAGTAGTGGCAAACTAAGTCAATCAAGGGCCCAAGCCCCTCATGTTACTACCCTGGGATCTAATGTTAGAGACTTCATGAGGTTGAATCCTTCGGTGTTCCATATGTCAGAGGTGGATGAAGATCCACAAAAGTTCATTGATGAGGTCTACAAGATCTTGAATATCATGGGTATTAGGCCAAATAAAAAGGCAGAGTTGGTGGCATACCAACTTAAATGGGTAGCTCAAACATGATATGATCAATGTAAGGGTGAGAGAGGGGTTGGTAGTATGGTTCTTTAGAAGGAGTTCAAATTGGCCTTCCTTAATTGATTTTTCTCTCTTGAACTTAGGGAAGTAAAGTTGGTAGAGCTTATGAACTTGAAACAAGGTGCTATTAGTGTGAGGGAGTATTCCCACAGTTATCAACATTCAAAGTATGATCCTCACTTGGTGGCCGATCCTAGGTCAAGGATTCATAAATTTGTGATGGGGGTCTCCGATTTGGTGAATGAAGAATGGCGGTCCGCCTTACTAATTGGTGCGAAGACTTGTCTCGATTGATGACATATGCAAGCAAATGTAGCAGGAAAAGTTAAGGAAGAGGAGGGACCATGAGGATAAGACGGTCCATTTTGAAGGTAAGTTCTAAAAGGGTGCTAGATTTTGTCAAGGCCAAGGGCTTTCTCATACTACTAATTAGGGGTTTACAAATGACTTCCCTAGGCCACAAGGTGTTGTTGGTTTGGCTCCTATTGATGTGTGTCCTAGGTGTGGAAGGAATAGTAGTGTCCTATGTTTGAAAGATTCTAATACATGTTTTGGTTGTAGGGAGCTTGGTCAAAAGAAAGTAGATTGTCCAAGAAACCATGGCAAAGTTCGGGGTGCAAATGTGGTTCCGTTGGGTGGAGGTGGTCCTCAAGGTGGTGTCCCAAGGCACAACCAGTTTTATGCTCTACATGGGAGGTAAGGGGTTGGTGAGGTCCACGATGTTATTATTAGTATGTTGAAATCTTTGACTTTTATGTATATGATTTGATTCATCCAGGTGCCACTCTTTCCTTTGTTAGCACTCTTATTGCTAAAAAGTTCCATGTTGTCCTTGAGTTGTTGCATGAGTCATATGAAGTTTCTGCACCTATTGATGCCTTTATTGTTTCTAGGAAAGTTTATAGGAGTTGTACTATTTGCATTTTGCACAAGTTATTGCCTTGTGATCTTGCTAAATTCGACAAGGTAGATTTTTGATTTCATACTTGGGATGGACTGGTTGCATGCCTATTATGCTTCTATTGAATGTAGAACCCGTAAGGTCAAGCTTCAATTTCCTAATGAACCCGTTCTTAAATGGGAAAGTCAAGATGTGGTGGTCAAGGATAGATTCATTTCATGCATTAAAGCCCGTAGGTTGATCTATAAGGGGTGCCTTTACTATCTTGGGAAGGTTAAAGATTTGGAGTCCAAAGTCCCTTCCATGGAGTCAGTTCCACTTGTAAATAAGTTTCTTGATGTCTGCTTAAATGACCTCCCCGATGTCCCTCCCGAAAGGGAGATAGATTTTGGCATAGATCACCTTCCCGTCAGTCAACCTATCTCCACTCCCCCTTATCGAATAGCCCTGGCAGAGTTGAAGGAGTTAAAGGAACAATTAAAAGACTTTTTGGAAAAGGGATTTATTAGACCTAGTCAATCACCTTGGGGTGCTTCGGTGTTGCTTGTGAAAAAGGATGATGGGTCACTTAGGATGTGCATTGACTACTGGTAACTCAATAAGGTTACCATCAAGAATAGGTATCCTCTTTCAAGAATTGATTTATTTGACCAATTGCAAGGGGATAGCTTCTTCTGTAAGATTGATCTTCGGTCCGAGTATCATCAAGTGAGAGTGAGGGAGTGTGATATTCCCAAGATGGCTTTCTGGACTAGATATAGGCATTATGAGTTTATTGTGATGTCTTTTGGGTTGATTAATGTACCGGCCATCTTCATGGACTTAATGGATATGGTCTTCAAATGCTACCTTGATTCCTTTTTTGTGGTCTTCATTGTTGATATTTTGATCTATTCACATTTTAGGGAGGAGCATATGGGTCATTTAAGGGTTGTGTTGCAAAGCTTAAGGGAGGAGAGATTGTATGCTAAATATGAAAAGTGTGAATTTTTGTTGAAGGAGGTTGTATTCTTAGGTCATGTCGTGTCGGGGGATGGTATTAAGTTGGATCCTAAGAAGACCAATGTGATTAAAAATTGGCCTAGACCATTGACACCATCGGATATTAGGAGTTTCTTGGGCCGCGAGGGTTACTAAAGAAGGTTTGTGAATGGGTTCTCCTCCATTGCTTCGCCTATGGCAAAATTGACTCAAAAGAAGGTTAAGTTTGTGTGGACCGATGAATATGAGAAAAGCTTCCAAACATTGAAAGATGTCTTGTGTCCGCTCCTATATTATCACTACCAGATGGGCTTGAGGATTTTGTTGTGCATTGTAATGCATCTAGAGTTGGTTTGAGTTTTGTGCTAATGCAAAATGGTAAGGTCATAGCTTATACTTCTAGGCAACTTAAAGTGCATGAGATGAATTACCCTACCCATGAACTTGAATTGGCCGGCGTGGTATTTGCATTAATGATTTGGCGTCATTATTTATGTGGGGTGCATGTTGATGTCTTCACCGATCATAAAAGCCTTCAATATGTCTTCACTCAAAAAGATCTCAACTTGAGAAAAAGAAGGTGGCCAGAACTTCTTAAAGACTATGACATGAGTGTACATTACCATCCGGGTAAGGCAAATGTTATGGCGGATGCTTTGAATCAGGTGTCCATGGATAGCCTAGATCATGTGGATAGTGGTGATAGGGAGATGTCTAGGGAGTTGCATAGATTGGCTAGGTTGGGGGTTAGGTTGGAAGAAGTGGGTGATGTGTTGTTGTTGATGGTTCCAAATATTTCTTAGTTGATGAGGTGATAGAAAAACAAAATCTTGACTCCTCCTTGCTTAAATTAAAGGCTTTTGTGAAAGAGAGCAAAATAAAGGTTTTCTCTCAAAGGGGAGATGGGGCTGTTAGATACCAAGGTAGGTTATGTGTGCCTTGTGTCGATGGTTTGAGGGATAAAATCCTTCATGAGGCCCATAATTGTTCTTATTCTATCCACCCCCATTCTACCAAAATGTATAGAGACTTGAGAAATGTCTATTGGTGGGGAGGCATGAAGAAGGACATTGCCAAATTCGTTTTCGGTTGACATAGTTATCAACAAGTCAAAGCCCAAATTCAAAAGTCGGGTGGCCTAACGCAAGATATATAGATTCCCACTTGGAATTGGGAGGTGATTAATATGGATTTTGTGGTTGGGTTGCCCAAGACTAGAAAACATTTCGATTCCATTTGGGTTGTGGTTGATAGGATGACGAAATCGGCTCACTTTGGGGCTGAATAGTATACAAGGCTGTACATCCATGAGTTAGTGAGGTTGAATATATTCCTTTGTCCATAATATCCGATCGGGGTTCACAATTCACTTCACACTTTTGGACGTATTTTCAAAGGGGTCTTGGAACAAAAGTTCACCTTAGTACGGCCTTTCACCCTCAAACGGATGGAAAAGATAAAAGAACCATTCAAACCCTTGAGGATATTCTTAGGGATTGTGTATTGGAGTTGAGGGGTAGTTGGGATGACCATATTCCTTTGATTGAGTTTACCTATAGCAATAGCTATCACTCTAGCATCGGTGTGGCTCCATTTGAGGTTCTTTATGGGAGACATTATCGATCACCGGTTGGTTGGTTTGAGGTTGGAGAGGTAGCTTTATTGGCAGCGGATTTGGTTATGGAGGCTCTTGAGAAGGTTAATATGATTAGGGAAAGGTTAAGAGTAGCCTAAAGTCATCAATAATCTTATGCCAATATGAGAAGAAGAGACCTTGAATTCAAAGTGGGTGATTGGGTTTATTTGAAGGTTTCTTCAATGAAAGGGTGTGGTCCATTTTTGTAAAAAGAGGAAGTTGAGTCCAAGATTTGTTGCTCGTCATGAGGTTTTCAAGAGGGTTGACAAGGTAGCTTATGAGTTGAAGTTGCCTAGTGAAATGAATTTGATTCACCCGATGTTCCATGTCTCAATGCTGAGAAAATGTTTTGGTGAAACTAATGTTATTGTACATCTTGATGTTGTGGGTGTTGTTGAGGATAACTCCATTTTACGAAGAGGTCCTTCTTCAGATTTTGGTTAGGCATGTGAAGCGATTGAGGAAAAAGGAGGTAGCATCCATTAAGGTCCTTTGGAGGAAAAAAAAAGTTGAAAGTGCTACTTGGGAGGTTGAAGCGGACATGCAAAAGTAGTATCCTTATCTTTTCCTCTCCACTCAAACCTAAAATACTAGTTTGAAGTCCCCTATGTGATTTCAAGTCTTATGTTCCAGCCCCTATGTCATTCATATGCATTCATGTTTAAGTTGGCAAGTCATGATGATTTTACACTCATGTTGAGATTTGAAAATGGTGTTTTAAATGTAATGTTGCATTTTAGTTGGGGGCTGATTCTTTTATGACCATTCTTGTCTTGTATGTATCTTTTACATTTAGAGACAAATGTTCCCAAGAGGGAGATATTGAAATGACCCCAAAAAGTACCTGAAAATATGCCTCAGAATGCCCAAACTTTTAATTTCCATATATCTCAAAATCCATTTACAATTTCGAAAATCCAACTTCATATTGTTGTTTAGCGTGTCAAAATTAGGGGAAGGGTCTAACCCTGATTTTAGAGCAATCGAATCATAATTTCAAATTTCCAAAATTTCAATTTCCAGAGATGGTCCGCGATAGAACCGAGATGTGTTAATATGTCCTCTGCGACAGGTCTGCATTACGGACCTGCGTATTTCACTGCCTATAATTTTTATCTCGGTTCAAGGCTTTGGGGTCTTCGGCCTAAGTGTTCCCAAACATGTTTTTACCTATACATAGCCTTATTTAACCCTCATATCATCCCAAAACATTTCTCAATACTTTCTAAAAACTCTTAGCCATATTTTCATTCCAAAATTCAAGTCTCAAAACCCTCATCCTAAACTAAGGTTCTCCTTCAAGCTTCTTCTTTCAAGCTTCACGTCTCCATCTCCAATTTTCACCAAGTTTATCTCTAAGCTAAGATATGTAGGTTTTAGCCATTAGGTTCTTCCACCCATGGTTCCCTAATCTCCTCCTTACTCAATTTGCATGTTTCAAAGTTGATTTTACATGTGGGTCTTGTATATTAGGCAATTTACCGCACAGTGATTTGAGTTCATGAAAGTATGGTTGTTTTAGCATATTTTGATCTCTAAATCTTGGATCCAATGTTGGATTTGATTAGGAGTTTTGATGTCAATGTCTTGAGGGTGTTGCAAGGTGTTGATTGATGGTTTTAAAACATGTTTTCTTGCATGATTTTATCTTTAAATTGCATGGTCTTTTACCCCCATGACACCCCCCGCAAATGTTTCATAAAATGTCTGGCTAGGGTTTCTTATAGAGTTAAAGGTTTAAAGCATGAGATATGATATGAATGACTATATGAAGATGAAATGATCTTATGTATATGTTATACTCTATATGAAGTGTTGCATAAGATGATGCCTAATCCGGGGGACTAAGAGCCTGGACAACCGAACTGGGGGTTTGTTCTCATCAACCGAGGTGGGGATTTGTACTCATCAACCGAAGTGGGGGTTTGTACTCATCAAACCATGTGAGGGGTTTGTACTTCGCCACCAGGGTGACAATATGTGATTATCATCAACCATGTGAGTACCACACCACCAGGGTGATGGGGTGAGATCATTATCAACCAGCCAAGAGGTTTATACTTTTGAAATCTAGCTTTGTCTATTCTTCACAAATGATATCCTATATGAGCATAAGTTACTTAAGCAAGTTTTACTTATGCATTTATCACACATACCATATCGCTATATTTTGCCTATTGCCTATTATTATGCATTTTCGTTATGATACATAATTGTTGCGGCATTGCATCCTACATATTTAGTACATTTAAACATACTAACCCACACTCTTGCCTACATGGTATCACCATGTAGGAACCGGTGCCCAAGTTGTTCATCCTCCTCCTCCTCATAAGTAGTCGGTGCTATTAAAGCAAGTTGGTGAGTCCTCCATTTCGGGGACCTTGGTCTATGTTCTATTACCTTGTATTGAGACACTTTACTTATGCTCTATTTGACTATGAGGGTGAGCCCAATTATTTTGTCTTGGCCCCCGCTCTTATCTACGTATAGTGGTCTTTGTTAGACATATTATGCATTTATGATATGAGTTTGACTCTTCTCTCTTGGTTATGATGTTTTGCAAGTTATTCCTTAACCACTTCAACCTATTCATATGTTATGTCTTTTATATTCTTCCGTGACCAATGATGTGTAATGACAAGTGAAGAGGCTTATTTGGGGTTCCTTTGAGTTCCCTATTCGCATTGTCACATCTAGGCCCTAGGCTTGGGTCATGAAACCTATGTGATTGTCTTTATTGATGATATCGTGATATATTCTTAGATCTATGAGTAGCATGCCCAACACTTGAGTTTTGTACCCCAAACACTAAGAGATCACCGGTCGTACGCCGACTTTTCCAAATATGAGTTCTTATTAGAGTCCATGGAATTTCTAAGGCATGTGGTGTCCAAGGAGGGTATCATGGTGGATCCAACAAGGATTGAGGATATCCGTAGTGGGTCGGCCCACTTCTATTACTGAGGTTTAGACCTTTGTTGGCTTAGTTGGGTGCACAGATGGTTTGTTGAGGAATTCTGACTCGATTGACTTGCTAGGGTATATCATTTATGTGGTCTAAGTAGTGTGAGTATAGATTTCAGATACTTAAGAATTATTGACTATAACTCCTATTATGACACTTATAGTTGAGGGCAAAGGGTTTATAGTTTATTATGATGCTTCTAGGACTGGCTTGGGTTGTATTGTAACACCCCACACCTTACAATATTGGCACAAAGCAAATTAAACATGACATGATTTGGACCAATTGACGCTAAACCTTAAAAGTGTTTGAATCTCGCGTTAATGGGCTATATGGGCATCTAACGCTTAAGAGGGTCGAGTGTATACATGTTTTGTGGTCGAATTAAGGAGATTATGACCTTAAAAAAAGTAAAAGAATTGAGGTGCTTGTAGGACTTAGAAGCTAGCAGGTGAATCAGCTACTTGCTTAGTTTATATTTGTTAGACCAACTGAGATGAGGCGCGACGTCGAATTTATCCACATTCGATTATGAATAAAGTGTATGTTAAGGGTGTAACTTTGGCCCATGTTTTAGTACCATAAATGGGCTATATGATCAGGCCAAGAAGTATAATAAAAAGGGTCCCAAAGACATCACAATACACTTAGCAAATTAGGCCCAAAAACTAAGTGACTGAAAGCTAAAAATAGGCAACCCAAGTCCATCAAGTTGGTGCTCCAAAAAGGCCCATGTTTGAGGGCCAAGCTGGTGGGTAAGCTACTTAATGCTATGTGGTATATGATGGTCAAGAAGTCAAGAGAGATTCAGCATAGTAGCCCTATATAAAGAGCTCCAAAGCTGCTCCACAATTCATTGTTCACTTGAACTCAAAAACAAAAACAGA
>JAOTQR010079390.1:0-10610 GCA_025774065.1 Solanum ossicruentum
GAATTGTTTAAGCCATATCATCTCTTTGCTAGCTTCAGTAGCAGCAATATACTCAGCTTCAGTTGTAGATAGTGCAATGCACTTTTGCAACTTTGACTGCCATGATATAGCTCCCCTGAAAAAGTAAACAAATATCTAGTAGTTGATTTTCTGTGACCAAGGTCACCAGCCATATCAGCGTATGTATAGCCCTTTAAGATTGGACTAGAGCCTCCAAAACATAACCATTCATCTAAGCTTCCTTTCAGATATCTGAGTATCCAATTCACAGCTTCCCAATGCTCTTTTCCTGGATTATCAAGATACAACACCAACTGCATGAGCAATATCAAGTCTAGTGCATACCATTGCATACATTAGACTTCCAACAACCAAGGAATATGAAATTTTGACCATATTTTCTTTTTCCTCCTTTGTTGTTGGGCACATCTTCTTGCTCAACTTCATATGACTAGCAAGAGGTATGCTAACAGGCTTAGCATTTTTCATATTGAAGCGCTCCAACACACGTTCAATGTACTTCTTTTGTGATAAATAAATCTTCCTTTCATCTCTGAGACGAGTGATCCTCATGCCCAAAATTTGTTTGGCATGACCCAAGTCTTTCATAGAAAAAGACTTCCACAACTTAATCTTCAGCTCGTCAATTTTGGAAGTATCCTTGCCCACAATCAACATATTATCCACGTACAACAATAGGATGATAAAATCATTATCAAAAAATTTTTGTACAAAAACACAATGGTCTGAGGAAGTCTTCTTATAACCTTGCTCCCCCATAACAAATTTAAACTTTTTGTACCACTGTCTAGGAGCTTGTTTTAGGCCATATAGACTTTTTTTGAGTTTGCACACAAAATTTTCTTTACCTTTTACTTTGAAGCCCTCAGGCTGTTCCATTTAAATCTCCTCTTCTAAGTCACCGTGAAGAAAAGCCATTTTTATATCCATCTGCTCAATCTCTAGATTTAGACTAGCAGCCAGACCAAGAACTGTACGAATGGAGGACATTTTCACGACAGCTAGAAATATTTCATCAAAGTCAATACCCTTTGTTTGACCGAATCCCTTAACAACCAATCTAACTTTGTATCTGGGCTTCTAGATGTGTTCTTCAATTTTAACTTTGAACACCCATGTATTCTTCAAAGCTTTCATGCCCTTAGGTAATTTTACCAACTCATAAGTATGATTCTCATGCAAGAATTTCATCTAATCTTGCATGGCCTCTATCCATTGACCCCTGTGTTCATCTTCCATGGCCTCCTTATAACATTCAAGTTCTCCCCCATTAGTCAGTAGAATATAGTCATTTGATGAATAATGAGACGAGGAAACATGTTGTCTTGTGGATCTCCTGAGAGGAATATTTGATTCATCCATAACTTCATGAGTTGGAGGATCATTAATAACATCATCATTGTTGTTATCAATATCAACATGTTGATCTTGAACATAATCCTGGGCATCGTCACGATCATCGATCCTACCATCATCATGCAGACTTTCATGAGGCACTTCATCAAATTAAACTACACCATTTGAACTGGAGGATTCCAGCTTCTACATGAAGACGATATCGCGGCTTCTCACAAGCTTCTTTTCAATTAGATCATATAGCCTATAACCAAATTCATCAAGGCCATATACAATAAAGATGCACTATCTTGTCTTGGTATCTAAGTTTGACCTCTTATCTTTCGGCACATGTACGAATGCTTTGTAACCAAACCCTCTTAAATGGTCATAGGAAACATCTTTGCCATATCAAACTTTGTTTGGAACATTACCTTGCAAAGCCACAATAGGAGATAGATTAATCATATGTGCAGTGGTCAATAATGCCTCTCCCCAAAAGGAGTTTGTAAACTTGGCTTAAGAAAACAAACATCAATCTCTCTCCATCAAGGTCCTGTTCATCTTCTCTGCCAAACCATTAAGCTGAGAGTCTTAGGATGAGTCTTCTGGTGTCTAATACCTTGATGCTTGCTATATTCGTCAAATGGTACACAATATTCACCATAGTTATCAGTACGAATACATTTCAATTTCTTTCCAGTTTCTCTCTCGATTGAAGCCTGAAACTGCTTAAAGACACTTAGCAATTGGTCTTTAGTCTTCAATACGTAGGCCCAAAGTTTTCTCGAGAATGATCAATGAAAGTTACAAAATAAATGGCACTACCCAAAGTCTTTGTCGTCATTGGACCACATAAATCGGAGTGCACCAACTCAAGCAACTCTGTCTTTCTTGAAGGAGGGTTAGACTCGAAAGAAACTCTATTTTTCTTTCCAGCCAGATAGTACTCACACTTTTCTAATTTAGCACCTTTGCAATTTGACAATAATTTCTTCTTGGCTAAAATATTAAGTCCTTTCTCACTGATGTGGCTAAGTCTCTTATGCCACAACGTTGAATATTTATCGTCCTCAATTTTATTCACCATATTGGCACAAGTAGAAGTCGTAGTCCAGTATAGACCATGATGTTTTTCACCACGAGCCACAACCAAGGAACCCTTAATGAGTTTCCATTTTCCTCTACCGCTGATATTGACATATCCTTCATCATCTAATACCCTAATAGAAATGAGATGTAGACGAACATTAGGTGTATACTTCACATGTTCAGAACAAGTTTAGTTCCAACACTAGTTTCTAAATAGATTGTACCAATACCAACCACTTTGGACACAGTCTCATTACCTATACTCAAGGTTCCAAAGTCACTTGGAGTATATACAGAGAAAAAATCTTTCCTAAATTTCACATGAGATGCGGCACTAGTTTCCATAACCCAACTTAACTTATCCCAAGAAATATTTATTAGATCAGCATCAAGAACAGTGATAAGATCTTCGGTGACAATAGTGGCAAGTCAATTTTCATTTTCTTCTTCTTTTTCTCTATTCTCCTTATTCAATTTCATACAGAACTTCTTTGTGTGCCCTTTCATACCACAATGATAGCACTCAACATTTTTAAGTTTACCTCTAGATTTGCTCCTACTGTATTCTCTATTCAGAGAATCACGATTTTTGTTTCTCCCCCTGGAACCTACCACTAGGACATCTGACGAAGAAGAACCTTGAGATTTTGTTTTCTTCTCTTCGTTCAACACAGTGCTCTTGAAAAATTCTATAGAGATCACACCATCTGGAGCAGAATTCGATAATGACTTTCTAAATATTTCCCAAGAATCTAATAGGGAGCCAAGTAGAAACAAGCCTTGAATTTTATCATCAAATTTAAAATGCCCATAGCAAACAACTGGTTCATGATTCCTTGAAAATTATTCAGGTGATCTATCATCAGGGAACCATCAATATATTTTAAACTCAACAACTACTTTATTAAGAACATTTTATTGTTCTCAGTCTTCTGAGCATACAAACTTTCAAGATGCACCCATAGGGTACGAGCATGTATTTCCTCATAAATATAGTTAACACATTATCAACAATGTATATTATCCTTTACAATTGAAGAAACTCAGACTCCAGACACATCTTTAGTAGAAGCACAGGCAACTGACTGCAACAGCAAACCAACAATTATATTTGAACTTAAATACTAAAACTCGAATCTCGAACAAACATGAAGTCACTTGATAAGGAGAGCAGAACAGATCACAAACAATATGATTAATCTCAAAAACAGTCAACAAGCTTCCAAAAGAGAACAACAAAACATATTATGAAAGGATAGACTGAACTAGAAGCAAGGAAAAAACTTTCAAACCATAGTATGAAGATAGGAAAAAGGGAACTACAAAAGTCTGCGGAACACTTGAACATCTAACTTGTGCATATATGCCATATCTGATTAAACAAACTCAAAATAAAACGTGACAACTCAATAGCTTTATAAAGATATGAATCATAAGATGAATAAAAAAAATAGGATGAGGATGTTGTAGCAATTCAAAGAATTCAGGTTATTAACAGATTGATAAGATTCGAGTACTGCAGTATGCTTGAAGCAAGATCATCCTGTCATTAATCTCGGCTCTTAACAACTTAAAATGAATATAACGATGACAACAACACCTCAACCAGTGAAAATACTAGTCTCGACAAGATTGAGAGCCAAAAGCAGAATAGAGAATGTCAACTAGCAACAAACGAGAACATCACACACTCTACGAACATTCTAACAATGACCAACAAGCGGTATTAAACAAAAATTCCCGGCGAAGGCATATTCAACTAAGAAGAACACGTGATTGGGATATTACCTTTGTCTAGGCAGCGAGCTGAGGACGATGACGAGATTGATGAATCTTTTTTACCACCAAAAAGTCAAATTTCCTACACCAGTTCGAGACTAAGAGCTTTCAGATTTGGAACTCTCCAAACTACCCAGTTTCGCTGTCTAGATGTTTATGTTTTCTCGGGTTTTCAAAGTTAGGAACGACCCGAGAAACACTTGGATTTTTTGCTAGGGTTCTTTTTATTAATCCACCGCTGCCCTTAAAATCGAAGAGCAGGAGCTTAAAATAACTCTCTCCAAATTAGGGCAATGAATCAATTTTTCAAAAAAGGCAAACACGTGAGGGGACAAAGTATCGTGGGGGTGCGGGTTGCCAGAGCTTTGATAGTTGAATAGGCGCATGCGTACACTAGTGTTTGAGGAGGAACATTCGGTTGTCGGATGATGCCTTTGGGTCTGGTTTACTGGTTTTCATCTGGCTTTGCGGGTCTTCTGGGTTCAAACGGAGAAGAAGAGTCAGGAGCGTGAGAATGGGAAGAAAAGGATTGCGGGATTGGGAAATTGGGGCTACAGAAGAAGAAGAAGGGGAAAGGGAATGGCGATGGGAGAGGAAAGGGATCAGAGAATAAGAAAAAGAAATGGGAATGAATGGGTGAACATGGTCGGGGAACAGGGGAAAGGGGATGGGAAAGGGAGCAGAAGAAGAAGCAGATGAGGGAGATAGGACGGACTTTGAGAAATTATGACTGGGCCCTGGCTTTGGGTTTCCTACATATCTCAAGTTACGTGAGAAATTAGGCCATTTGTAGTTCAAAATACTTGATTTTACGTACGAGCCTGGAAGAATCCAGAAGTTATCCCAATGTCGAATTATGGAGAGATTAGGATGCTTGGGATTAAGACTTTAGGAGAGAATGTTGGAATACAACCGAGTTTTTGAAATTGAGCCTGCCTACATGTTTTTGGACTTAGGATTCAGGCTACTTGTAGTTCGACTCTATCGGTTGAAGAGGAAATTCCTTATTTGGAGATGACCTTTGTTTTAGGAGGAGTAACAAACAAAATTGAATTGTGAAAAGAGGCTTGCAACCTCTTAATTATAAATATGGAGCTCGTCACATTCATAATTGAGAACTTACAGGGTCATAACTTTCAAAATTCTTGGTATATCATCACTCGGATTGCAAGATTGCCTCTAGTGAGAGTTGAGAGTATCCTAAGGCGAAACTGAAAATAAACTAACTGACTCACAGAAATTCTCACATGCCTTCTGACAGGGGTGTGGTTAGATGATGGTGGTAGTCACTTCCCAACTATGTCCCAATTCGATGCTAAGAAAAAGTTTCACGTTGTGCTGCATCCTACTTGATGACGTCCACACCTGTGGTTTGTTTTGAGATTTCATCCTTTCGGATGCTCTCGACATGACTAAAACAAAGTGTTAGCGAAATCATAATTTGAACCAAAGATGGCATTTTTTACCGTGTTTGATAATTATCCTCCTTTTCGACTTGATAAATGATGAATCAATATGAAGCAGCCTGTGTCTAAAGGGTTTGACGCACCTTTTAGGCTATGTCCCAGTTCGTTGCTGAGAACAAGTTCCACATTATGTTGCGTCCTACTTGATGACGTCCACTTATATGATTGCTTTGAGAATTTCATCCTTTTAGATGCTCTCGATATGACTAAAATAAAATATTAGTAGAAATTTAATTTAAACTAGAGATGACATCTTTTATCGCGTTCTATATTCGTTCTCCTCTTCTGCATGATAGATATTGAATCAATATGAGGCAACCATTATATGGTCCATATAACAACTTGAAAAATAAAATAGCATTGATGATAATGCGGTGGCTATCTCGGCAGTTGGAGATAAAATGTCCATGTTGGCATGATAGATAGTGAATCAATATGAGGA
The DNA here is from genome assembly GCA_025774065.1 of Solanum ossicruentum. NCBI lineage: Eukaryota > Viridiplantae > Streptophyta > Magnoliopsida > Solanales > Solanaceae > Solanum > Solanum ossicruentum. The sequence goes on from JAOTQR010079390.1 coordinate 6,136, forward strand.
AAGCATTGTAAGGTTCTTTCGGCAGCTGGCCACACTATTCGGCATAATAGATAATGAATCAATAATAAGATAATCTTTGTTGGTGATGATTATGTGATGGCTCGGTAGTTGGAGATAAAATAGCCATGTTCTTTGGCAATAAATCAATATGAATAAACCTTTATATGGTTCTTTCAGCCACTTGAAAAGTAAAATAGGCTTCATCGGCGATAATCATGCGGTGGCTATCTCAACAATTGGAGATAAAATGGCCACGTTGGCATGATAGATAATGAAAAATAGCCTTTATCGGCGATGATCATGTGGTGGCTGTCCGGCGGTTGGAGATAAACTAACCATGTTCCTTGATAGATAAAATAAATATTTCACTAATTCTCCTGCGAGGGGTATGTAATAGCCCTTGTTGGTAGTTGAAAATAAAATGATGCTCCTGCGAGGGATATGTAATGATCCCTGTTGGCAGTTGAAAATAAAATAAACATTTCAATGATTTTCCTCTGAGGGGTATATGATGGCCCTTATTAGCAGTTGGAGATAATAAAATGATTCTCCTACGAGAGATATGTAATGGTCCCTGTTGGCAGTTAAAAACAAAATGGTTCTCCTGCATGGGATATGTAATGGTCCCTGTTGGCAGTTGAAAATAAAATGAATGTTTCAATGATTTTCCTATGAGGGATATGTGATAGCCCCTGTTGGGAGTTGGAGATAACAAAATGATTCTCCTGCGAGGGATATGTAATGGTCCCTGTTGGCAGTTGAAAATAAAATGGTTCTCCTGCGAGGGATATGTAATGGTCCGTGTTGGTAGTTAAAAATAAAATGAATGTTTCAATGATTTTCCTGCAAGGGGTATGTGATGGCCCCTGTTGGCAGTTGGAGGTAACAAAATGATTCTCCTGCGAGGGATATGTAACGATCCCTGTTGGCAGTTAGAAATGATGAAATAAACCTCTTAATGACTCTTCTACGAGGGGTGTATAATGGCTCCTGTTGGCAGTTAGAGATGATAAACCTCTCAATGACTCTCCTGTGAGGGGTATGTAATGGCCCCTATTGGCAGTTAGAGATAAAATGGCCTTGTAGGCGATTCATAATAATGAATCTTTTAATAACTCTCTGCGATACATGATAGATGACTCTCCGCGATGCATGATAGATGGCTCTCCGCGATGCATGATAGATGGCTCTCCGCGATGCATGATTAATGACTCTCCACGATGCATGATCAATGACTCTCCGCAATGCATGATCAATGACTCTGCACGATGCATGATAGATGAGTCTCCGCAATGCATGATCAATGACTCTCCGCGATGCATGATATATGACTCTCCGTGATGCATAATCAATGACTCTCCGCGAGGCATGATCAATGACTCTCCGCGATGCATGATCAATGACTCTCTGCGATGCATGATAAATGACTCTCCGCGATGCATGATCAATGACCTCACCGCGATGTATGATAAAATGAACATCACCATGAGTCTCCGCGATCAATAATATATACTAGATTACCTGGGATTGAAGTGAGATGAACACTATTTACGCCTTGATTTCCCTCTTGTAGGCAAGACCTGCAAAAATTCCTTTGCATCCACAGAAAATTTCTTAGTTTTAAGATGAACTGACCTTTGATAAATTGCTGGTGACTTGAGTGAGACGGAGCTATTTACGCCTCAGTTGTTCTCTTATAGATAAAACTTGGGTGATACAAAGCTATTTACGCCCCTATTGTTATTTTGTAGACAAGATATGCGAAAAATATTTCCTGTATCCACAGTAAATTTCTTAGTTTCAAAATCAATTAATCTTTGATAGATCGTGGGAAACTTGAGTGTCTCAGCTGTTCTCTTTTAGACATGCAAAAATTTCCCTGCATACATAGAAAAATGCTTAGTTATTAAAATAAATTGTTGGTAACTTGAGTGTTCCAGCTATTCTTTTGGAGGTAAGACATGCCAAAATTTTCCTGCATCCACAGAAAAATTGATTAGTTTTAAAATGAATTGATCTGTATTGATTCTTCAATTGTTTGCTTCCTTGTCTTGTCCTCAATAAATTGTTTTGATTTCCTACCTCTTGGTAGAAAGAAGGTAGAAAAATGTGACTTTCTGCAAAATTTTGAGGGCGTCCTCAAAATTTCTGTCCCAGTTTATATTGTCAGGGATTGTTAGCTTATCAGAAGTACCTTAAGAATTTTTGAGATCCTTCTCAAAATTCTGTCCCAGTTGAAGTTTTACCGTGCTCTAAATTTTGATTTATTGTAGAGGGATCTCTCTGTTCAGAATTTTTGAGTTCCTTTCAAAAATTCTATCCCAGTTTCCTTTTTGGAAGTATGATCGAGTCGTTATGGTGCCTACATATCCCGTTGAGGCAGGATTCAGGTCAAACGTAGTTCCTCTCTCGGGGGTAGAGAGAGTATAGATTTTGAATAAGAAAATGACCGAGGCCAACATAGGCCGCCTATGTATCTCATTCTTGAGAATTCAGGTCAAACGTTGTTCCAATGTAAGAAGGACTAACAAAGGGATAGAGGGATGACCGAGGCCGACTATGTATGTCATTCTTAAGAATTCAGGTCAAACGTAGTTCCAACGTAAGAAGGACTAACAAAGGGATAGAGGGATGACTGAGGTCGACATAGGATGCCTACGTATCTCATTCTTGAGAATTAAGGTCAAACTTAGTTCATTAAAGGGATACAATCAAATAACAAACATAAGAATGATTACAAGCAAATGACACGATTACAGAAAAGACAATTTCAGATTTCTAAACATAGTGTCTCTTGACAGCATATGAGCCGATTGTCAAATTGTAGTAGGCGATGCTTGTACTAAGTCTTGTCCGAGACTAAGATCTGACACTATCTTGTTAGCTGGTAATGTTCTCCCCATGATCATGTAAAGGATTCTTGTTGACATTGGTAGCAATAGTTGGAAGGACAACCACTTTATGGTCAATTAGGTCCTAGATTTTATGCTTTAGAGTTATGCATTCTTCAGTGTCATGTCCACCACTGTTAGAATGGTAAGCATAAATCTTATCACCCCTGAAGAAACGAGAATTAACATTTATGGCTTTTGGAGGGGCAGGTTGGATTAATCCCGCAGCTGAAAATCTTTCAAATAGCTTTGTCCGGTTTTCAGTGAGTAGAGTGAATACTCTACGGGGTTTTCTATCTACGTTTGGAAGAGGGGGTTCATAGTTATTTTGTAGGGGTAGAGGCACTCAATAATAATTGGGATGGTTTTAATGGGGGTGTGTAGGGATCTAGAATTTTGGGTACGACAGTGTTTGGTAATTTGACAGTGAAGGCTGGTAATTTGGGATGATGTTTGCATAATGTGGGTTGTGATAATGGTAAGTTGGAATCTGGTAATTTATGGGTAAAGGGTGATATCCTAGCTGAGCACGGAAAGCGGGGAATGGACTTGGGGTAGGTTGAAGATGGATTTGAGATATAGGGATGAATTGAGGAGATGGATAATGAAGTGATGGTCTCCCGTTGTATGGAACGGGAAGATTAGTAGTGATGTCCAAATTTACCAACTCCTGAGTCTTCTTCATTTCCGTTTTCACGTCCATGATTTGTTGCGCTAGCTGTGTAATCCATTCATTCTTCTGTGCGATGATGGGGTCTGTCACAGTGCTCTCGGTCAGGCTCACATCATCATTGTGGTCTGCTCTTTCTTTTCGGCTGGCTCTGATCAAGGGAAGGATCTTTGTGGACCCTGGATCTGGTGAAGTAAGGCTGATCGACCATTTTATCAACACAAATCAATTCTAAATTACCTGTTGAACAAAAATAACTCAAAATCAAACAAGTTAATTTCTTCAAATTAGTAGGTGATAGAAAGTGACACACATATCAATAAACATACAATTGTTGCTTTGTTCGAGAGTAAACTAGCCCACATATACACGAGATATGGTAAATAGGCAGGACTTTGCCAATATGATTTTAGAAATGGTAGATTACGAACATTGATTTTCACCAACTCAGGTTTTCTTGTATTGTTGATAATGTAAATTGGGAAAAAAATAAGCTTCCAGAAAGAAAAATAATTTTCTGAAAAGATAGGAAAAAATAATCTTCTAGAAAGATGGGGGAAAATAAGCTTCTGGAAAGATGTGGTTAGGCCTAAGAGGCTGCCTACGTATCTCACGAAGGAGAAATCAGACATTACGTAGTTTAGAGCTTGAACATTTTTGAATTGAAATATTAGTAAAATTTTAGAATTTTGAGAGGGGATTGATTCTATTGAGAAACTTGAGACTCGAAGAGTATTTGGACGTTCTTTTGATAGTGACTTGATTTATATGCTTAAAGGTTTCTAGAAAACTTTGAAAAGGAGTAGACTAGTAGGCTTCAAACAAAATAACACAAACAATTATATCACATAAATAGATATTGCGGGTCCTAAACAAATATGTGACCCTTTTATGCCAAGGGTAGGCCTAACGAT
>JAOTQR010079391.1:0-10609 GCA_025774065.1 Solanum ossicruentum
AACAATAATAATAATAAAGACGATAAACATGAAACAACTCATCTTTGAGGAAGCAATTAAATTAACCTAAGAAAATAATGTTTGTACAAATATATCACAAATAAGCAATTAGAAGAAAAAATGAAAGTTGGGACCAAGTCTGGTTATTGTACAATTGGGCCAGTCACTTGGATTGCAGCTTATGTTCTTTGGGCTCTTATTTGCCTATTTATGCCTTTATATCATCAGGGTACATGTATTGCATATCAGTGTATATATCCTCTCTTCCACTGTATATCAACTTGTATATCCAACATTCCAACCACCTTAAATAATTACTATTACAAGATCAACTTGCGTTATTTTTTCTGGACCACGTCGCTGTATACACGTTGTATATTAGTGTATACAACATTTGGGGGCCAAAAGTCTTGTAACGCAGCTTTCTTAACCTGTACACTAACCCCTCAAACTGCTTGGGCCTTCATGGCCCCGAGAAATGCAAGGTAGGGGCCTCGGAAGACTCGAATAAATTCACATAGACAAAGAAAAAGAAAACAATCAGAGATTCAAAAAATATTTAAATCCACAAGTCAATGACTTACAACCAAAGTCAAAATATTCATCCATATCCTTTGAAAACTAAAATCAACATATAGAACTTCTTAAACTTGAAAGTAAAATAAACAAATAAAAATCCATTAAGTTGAGACTAAGAACCATCATATGTTCCATATTTTGAAACTAAAATCAACATATTAAAACTCATTATATTGAAGCTAAAATTTAACACCTAAAACCCATTAATATTGATACTAAATTAATACATTAAAAGACAAAAGCTTTGAAACTAAGAATGAAACTAATGAACGAAAAATACTTTAATTTATTTTTAACCAAAGATGTCATAATTTGCAGTAAGAAATACCTAGACTTCAAGACAAAGTACTAACATTATTATGAATCAAGAGGTTAAAAATTTGAAGAAAAATAAAGTCTAGATTAATAAACATTAAACAAAGTTGCAATCAATTTTATAGCTCAATCAAACCAGTGAACAAACAAGAAAATACAAGACATGAGGCTATGGTTATAGGATAAGCATGTTTGACAGCAAAATCTTCAAAAAAAAAGCAAGATTTTTTTTATTTCTTTTCTTAGCTTTTCATATATTTATGAATTAAAACATCAAAGAAATGAGAAAACTACCTGTTATGGAGCAGTGAATCTGGGATGATAAGCTTTGAGCAGGATTTCAATACTAAAATGTACCTTCGTTTTTTGAAATCTCGATAAAAATTTTGAAGGTCAAAGCTGCCCCCTAAATCAAGTGATGAAGAGGGGCATTTATAGTCCAAAAATTAGGGCAAACTTGGGGGGAAATCGAATAGATTTTGGGATTTGAATTTCTAAATTTGAATTCTTGTTGTTGTCGAAGTGATGTCGGGTTGTTTGGTCAAAAATCTTGACGTTTTTTGGCGCAATTTTGCCACTAATTGTCATTGATTTTTGTTGTTGTTGATTGTAGGGATGAGGAAGAAAGGTTATGGTTGGGATGGGAACGTTGGAAGGAGAAAAATGTAAAGGTATGAGTGTTCTTGTTTTTTAAAGAAAGAGAAAGGGAATAAAGAGAAAAGTAGAAAGGGAAAGTAGAGGTGGAAAGGAAAAGGGGGTAGGGGAAAGATGGGATATGTGGGGTCGAGGCGGGGGTTTAAATTTTAAAATATACGATGAATTAAATTAGATCAATTAATGAGCTTCTCAATATCAAAGTGAAATAATTAATTTTTAAATAATTTCTAATAAACTCAAGATAATTAACAAAAAATAATTTTTTTTAGAATGATTTCTAAATAATATAACTCTAAATAACTTAAAATATATAATTTTTTCCGAAGATAAATATTTCACATAGGTAAAAATTGAAGAAGCTTGAAAATTAATTTATAATGTGGAGGGGTCAAAATTGGGTGTCAACAGTTGCCCCTTGTCTGGCTTGGGTCGATAAAAATGACTCGAGGCAAAGGAAGTTGACGAATCTAATTTTGACCAACCACACTTTTGTCTTTTGAAAGAGCAATATGGACTTTAGAAAATTTGGGTCGGACCCCAGTGTCTAGTTTCCTACATATCTCAGGTTACACGAGAATTCAGGCCACTTGTAGTTCACGATGCTTTATTTTACGCACGATTTTAAAAAAAATTCAAAAGCTATTTCAGAGTCAAATTAAAGAGAGACCAAAAATCTCAGGAGTAGAATGAGAAGAGGCTGGAGTACAGTCTAGGTTTCAACATGGAGCTTGCCTACATATCCCAAACATAGGAATTAGACTGCTTGTAGTTTGACTCAATCGATTGAAAAGGAAATATTGTTATGCTAAGATAACCTTTGGCTATAGAAGAGTGACATGTAAATTAAGTATGAAAAACAGGTTTGCAACCCTCTTTGTCATTACTTTGGTGCACTTCACATTCATAAGTAAGAACTTACATGGACATAATTTTCAAAGCTCTTGCTATATTGTCACTCAAATAGGAAAGATTGCTTACGGTGAGAGTTGAAATAATCTGAATGCGAAACTGAAACCAATGAATTCAAAGAAATACCTACATGCCTTTTGACAGGGTGGTTGAATTGTCCTGGAAGTCACTTTTATGCTCGTGTGCAAAGAGTTTGACATTCCTCTTTCGACTATGTCCTAGTTCGCTGCTAAGAAAAAGTTTCACGTTGAGCTGCATCCTACTTGATGACATCCACACTTGTGGTTTGTTGTCTTCTTTGATGCTCTCGACAAAAACTAAGATAAAACTTATTAGTAGTAAATGAAATGTAAATATAATTTCCGCAAACCTAGTTTAACATGTCATACTGAAGGAGATGACGATTCAATAATAGATTAACATGTCACACTGAAGGAGGTGACGCTCAAATAATAATAAGTTTAATGTGTTCTGCTAGAGGAGGTGACAATCCAATAATATGTTGCATGTCATTCTGAAGAAGATGATGATTCAATAATAAATGTGTCACACTGAAGGCAGTGACACTAAAATAATGTAATATGTCACACTAAAGGTAGTGACTCTCCAATTTGTCACGTTGAAGGTGAGTGACTCTCCAAAAATAGATTAACTTGTCACACTGAAGGCAGTAACGCCCCAATTTGTCATGTTGAAGGTGAGTGACTCTCCAAAATAAATAACTTGTCACACTGAAGGCAGTGATGCTCCAATTTGTCACATTGAAGGTGAGTCACTCTCCAATTTGTCACCTTGAAGGCGAGTGACTCTCCCAAATAAATAACTTGTCACACTGAAGGCAGTGACGCTCCAATTTGTAACGTTTAAGGTGAGTGTCTCTCCTAAATAAATAACTTGTCACACTGAATGCAGTGATGCTCCAATTTGTCACATTGAAGGCGAGTGACTCACCAAAATAAATTAAATTGTCAAACTGAAGGCAGTTGCTCCAATTTGTCACGTTGAAGATGGGTGAATCTACAAAATAAATAACTTGTCACATCTAAAGGCAGTGACGCTCCAATTTGTCACGTTGAAGGCGAGTGACACCCCAAAATAAATAAGTTGTCACAGTGAAGGTTGTAACGCTCCAATTTGTCACGCTGAAGGTGAGTGACTCTCCAAAATAAATTAACTTGTCACAATGAAGACAGTGACGCTCTAGTTTGTCATGTTGAAGATGAGTGACTCTCCAGAATAGATTAACTTGTCACACTGAAGGCAGTGATGCTCTAATTTGTCAAGTTGAAGGCGAGTGACTCTCCGAAATAAATAACTTTTCACACTAAAGGTAGTGACACTCCAATTTGTCACGTTGAAGGCGAGTGATTGTCCAAAATAAATTATCTTGTCAAACTGAAGGCAGTGATACTCCAAAATAATAATGATTTAACTTATCTGGGTGAAGTCTGGTAATTTTGGGCACTGTGTCAAGTTATCTGATCTGTGACATTGAGAAAATATGTTAAATCATAATAGATTAATAAGGTTAAGTCATCTAGAGTTGTCCAACTTGTATTGCTCTAGATGAAATCTTGAAATCATGGTCATTATATGGAGGTATCTTATCTGTAACATCAACAAAAATGTGTTATAAATCATAAAAGAATAATAAGAAGAAATTTGGGAAATTAAATGAGTAATGAGTAAATATAAAAGTCATCTGGAGTTGTACAACTTGTATTTGTCTGGATGAAATCTTGCAATCTTGGCCATTGTGCCAAATTATCTTATGGGGCCATTATGAGTAAAACGATGCCTTGCAACTTTAGCACCTGCATCCAAAGAAAAGTGTTTAGTTTTGAGAGATTGATCCATGTTAGTTTCACTTTGCCATCTTGATGCTTGTCCGCTATCTCATTTGCATGCCGGATTCATCTTGAAGTACAAGTTTCATGAAATATTTTAGGGTTTTCCTCAAAAATTCTACCCCAATTTAGAATACAGAAGGAGTCTTAACTTTCTTGTTATTTTCGATTGATTTTTTGAGAGAACCTCAAAAAATCTTCCCCAATTGCAAATTTAACATGATTTCTCATTCTGACTTGTTAGAGAAAGTCTTCTTTGAAGGGATTTTGAGATCCTCTCAAAATTTTGCCCCAATTTTCATTATAAAGAGGAATGAAAATTTTACAGGGAATATGACCGAGCCAGTGTGGCGCCAACGTATCTCGCTAAAAGAAGAATCAGGTCAAACATAGTTCCAATCATAAAAGTGAATTGGAATTTTAAGATAATGTGACTGAAGCTGATTAAGGAAGCCTATGTATTCCGCTAGGGAAATCAGGTTGAACGTAGTCACAATACAAAAGAGGCATATTACAAAGGAAATCAAACCACAGATTGCCATTACAAAGGACAAGAATCAAATAAAATGTGATTACAGGAAAGAAAACACCAGACTTTAAATGCAGGACTGAAACACGCCAAGAACATGACCTATAGCAAACATCATTTCTTCTTTGTAATTGATTTCGCCACTAACTACCCCTTATGCTCAGGAAGTGGATTGTTATTCACATTCGGGGATTCTACAAGTTTAACTATACGATTATCAATATGATCTTGAATCTTGTGCTTAAGGGTGATACATCTTTCAGTATCATGCCCAGCAAGCCTGAGTGATAAGAAGAATGCTTATTTGGGTCATACTAATTGGATGAAGTGTTCACCACCTTAGCTTCTACCGGGTGGAGTAATCTCGCTATCCTCAACCTCTCAAAAAGAACACCCAATGGCTCTGTCAATGGAGTGAAGACTCGAGGGGTTTTTCCCTCGAAATTGTGATGAGGTGCATTATTTTGCATAGGTCATAGAGCATAATATGTTTCTTGTGTATTGCAGGCGGGGTATTATGCAGTGGGATAGCCTGGAGGTGGCACACAGTTATATGAGATAGTTCCTCGAGTCATTACTATCATAACTTCTTTTTCCTTTTTCTTTCGATTTCCAAATGAACAAGTTTGAAAAGTTCTATTATTGAATTGAGATGATGTCAAAGTTTTAATTCTCCCTTTCTTAAGGCCATCCTAAATCACTTATCCAGCTTTGATAACTTCTTGCAAATGTCTTTCCACCCATTGTTACCATTCGTTCATAGTATTCTGAGTCTTGAGCTTGAGTGAAGTAGGTAATCATCTTTGTTTCTTCCATGGATAGATTCACCCTTGATGCCTCTTCTCTCCAATGTATGGCATACTCTCGAAAGCATTCTGTTGATTTTTGTTTTAGCTTTGTAATGGAGATTCTATCAGGAGCGATCTCAACATAAAACTTGTAGTGATCCACAAAAGCATTCGCCATGTCATCCCAAGTATGCCATTTAGTCATATCTTGCTTGGAGTACCATTCCAAGGCTCTCCCAGTTAAACTTTGATTAAACAGTTTGATTTTAATTCCTTCATTACTTCCAACAACGATCAACTTTTTAGAATAGAGTTTCAAATAGAAGAAAGGATTTCTCGATCCATCGAACTTTTCAAATTTTAGAATCTTGTAACCAAGAGGTAGCTCAACATCAGGAAATGTGCATAATTCTTCATATTTCATACATTGCTTACCATTGAGCCTACGAAGATCTCTCATATCATCCTCTAAAATTTGCATCTTCTTATTCATTGCTTCAACATCAACAACTTTTGTCTTATTTTTAGTTTCAACATAGTGACCACCATCTTGACCGTAAATTTCTGGAATTTTCGTAGCAGGTGGAGCAATAACATATGTATACACTGCTGGAGCATGATGTGTCACAATTGGAGCTTTTCGAGGAGCAATAGTGTATAGAAGGGGACCCTCCTGGGTTGGATGAGTTAATAAAGCATTTTGAGTTTGTTGAGAAGTAGTAAAAGGATCTCCTTGGCCAAGCTCATTTGAGGTCAAAATAAAAGTAATGCAGGACCTTTTTGGCGCATGTCGGGGAGTAGATTCTGAAAAGTAGCTTGGTATTGTGTCACTATGAGACTTAGTTCAGTGAGTTGTTGCTCTAAATGAGCTATGACTTCCAATTGTGATTCAATTCCTATCAAGGTACCAAGATTGGCTGTGATAGATGTAGCAGAGAAAGATTTAGATGAAGTGACTGTGTTGATCGACCCGGAGTCCATTCTTGAACGAGTCATTTTAGTGTCACAAGTAAGAATTGATGAGTTTGTGTCAACTTTCTTGGCCTTAGACTGTGTGAAACACGAATGTTCTGCTAGCAAAAATAAATTTTTCTATGATGAAGTGAGCATGTTTGATTACTAACATGATTCAATCTCTTTTCTGTAAAGAAAAACTCAAAAGATGAAACAGTTGGTCTATAAGTCGTAATAATTTAATCAGAGTAACAAATAACATTTGTTTTGCCTAAACATATTAATCCAAACTTTGAAAAATAAGAGGTTTTAGAAGAATGACAAAATGGGAAAAAATTGATCATTTATTGGACTGATTTGAATAAAATGACCACAAGCTGGCTTTCTGAGAGGTTTAACTGAGAATAATAGTATTATAAAATTTTATTTGAAACTAGTAGAATGTTTGATAATTCTAGCTATTTTGATATGGAAATTAGTTTTCAAGAATAAAAAAGTCAACATTAATTTGAGTGATGATCCAATTGAACATAAGAAGTGTTTTGAACAATTGGCTCAAAAGTATTTTAGAAAGGCCCAAAGGATCTAATGGCTTGGATCGTGATAACGAAGGTATCAAAGCACAAGGTTCTAGATCCTTGGTATCCAACACACCATATCAATTAGAGCCTTATTCATGGTTGTGAATAATACCATAACTATGAATCGGATGCTATGAGGCGTTTGAGGAAATGTTTCACTTCTTTATGATCTATGTCATGCGATGGAGTTAGGTCCCATAGGGCTTATTGCTACTCTCTAACTGTAACATTATAGGATATGTCTCAAACTACTCGGGACGTTACTATGAAAAATGGGTAGGTTCGCAAATGCTTTATGGGTATTGGCCAAAGCAACGACTAAGTTGGAAACTCACCTCGATCAACAAGTGAGTGCCCTTGAGGCTTCAATTGGTAAAGGGAGAGGTAGTAAGGCCAAGAGGGCCTGTACTAAAGGAGAGTTTCAAAGTCTCAAGGATAGTGGTGATACTATGTGTCCAACATGTGGTAACATTCACAGGGGCTCATGTTTCAAAGGCATCAATGCTTGTTTCAATTGTGGCAAAGTGGGACATAAGAGGGAGGATTGTCCTCATAGATGCACTAAGAGTAAAGTAGATGGTGGTGTGATGAGTAACCTCAATTTCCACGGGTGTGGGAAGTATCATGGTGGACCATTCTTGAGAAAGACCAATGCTTGCTATGGATGTAGTAAGGTGGGTCACAAGCTAGTGGATTGTCCGTATGTTCTAAGGATGTGTAAAGGTGGTTGTTGATTAAGTGACTTAAGAAGGGGATAAGGTGCCTGATGTTGCTACCAGTATCTTGAAATTTCCTTTGGCTTTGATGTGTTTTCATTGATTGTAACACCCCAAACCTTATAATACTAGTACAATTCAAATGAAACATGACATGGTTTGGTCAAATTAGCGCTAATTTTTAAAAGTGCTTGAATCTCGTGTTAATTGGCAATATGTGCATCTAACGCTTAAGAGGGTTGAGTGTATACATGTTTTGTGTTGAATTAAGGAGATTATAGCCTTAAATGAAGTGAGAGAGTTGAGGTTCTTGTAGGACTTAATAAGCTAGCAGTTGAGTTACCTACTTGCTAAGCTTAAAATTGCTAGATAAACGGAGACGAGGCTCGACATCGAATTTGTCCAAACTCGATTATGCATAAAGTTTGTGTTAAGGATGTCACTTTGGCCCATGTTTTAGCATCATAAATAGGATACATTTTCATCCCAAGAATTATATTAAAAAGGTCCCAAAGACATCACAACATACTTATTGAGCCAAAAGTAAGTGAAGGGAAAGTTGGAAAATAGGCAGCCCAAGCCCATTAACTTGGAGACCCATTTAGGCCCAAGTGTAAGGGCCAAGCTACTGGCTAAGCGGCTTATTAATGTGTAGTATAAGGTGGTAAATATATAAAGGGTAGGTCGGCGGAAGACCCCTTTATAAAAGGCTCAAAAATAACTCCACAATTCATTTCTCAACTTGAACTCACAAAAAATCAAATTGCTCTCTCTATTTCCACTCAACTTTTCTTAACTTTGTAAAGCAGCTAAAAGGAACTTCTAGGGTTCTTGGATAATCCCTACACCTTGAAGTAAGTGGTAAGTAAGTTTACACATGTTTTTAGAATGGTTTTTTATGAAAAACAAGAAGTATATGCTAGTATGTTGTACTGGAAATTCTAGACAGCTTGCGTTGAGAAAGTTGTTGCATACTTGTCTTTTGTTTTAGTGATGTTTCTATGGTTTGTGGGCTGATTTTGTGAAGAGAAATTGATGTTCTTGACATGGTTTGATTTATAAATATTACCCTAAAGTTGCTTCCCTGATTTTGGATTCATTTAACAAGCGCATTTTACTGTGCTATCTTACGTGTAATGTTGATTGGAACTTGTGGGCTATTGGACGGAAGGCTATTAGCTTACTTCATAACACCCCACATTTTACATGTACTAATTCTATGTAAATAAAATATTTTATGGTTTGGTCAAATTAGCGTTAATTCTTAAAAGTGCTTGAATCTCGCGTTAATGGGCGATATGTGAGTCTAAATGCTTAAGAGGGTCAAGGGTATATTTGTGTTGGTGTTAAATTGAGGAGATACTAGCCCTAAACTATGTAAAATAAATGAGGTTATTATATTACTTAATAATCTAGTAGGTGAGTCACCTACTTTCTTAGCTTAAAATTGATAGCTAATCGGAGACGAAGCTCGACGTCGAATTTGTTCAAGTTCGATTACGAATAAATTCCATGTTAAGGGTATAACTTTGGCCCATGTTTTACTATCATAAATGGACCTTATTTTCAGTCTAAGAAGAATTTAAAAACGTCCTAAGTACAGGACAAACTACTTGGCCATTTGGACCCAAAACCAACTAAGAAGAAAGCTGGAGATTAGCAGCAAAGGTCCATTTTATTTCAGACCCAATTAAGCCCAATTTTGGAGGATAAGATGTTGCAATAATAGAATATTAATTGGTGTCATTATCAGATCTAAAGTGGAAGACAAAGTTGGCCAATTTGATCTTTAAAAACGGATCAAGTGTAGCACTAACCAATTCCACTAGGAAATAAAGTTTCATCTTTCTTAAAGTCATTTGTCTTCTCTCTAATTCACTTCACCCAGGTGTAAACACATTCTCTAAGGATTTTGAAGGGAATCCAGAAACTATAAGGCAAAGGTAAGCAATTATAGTTGTGTATTTAGTATGATTTCTTCATGAAAACAAAAAGTACATGATAGAATCTTTACTGCAAATTTGCTGGAAATTCTGGACAGCTTATGTCCAGAAAGTTGCTGCACACTTGCCTTTTATTTTAGTGACTTCTATATAGTTTGTGGACTGTATTATGAAGAAACTTTGATGTTCTTAACATATTTTAAGTTATAGATATTGCAAGTATGTTTTCTTCACAAAAAACAAGAAGTATATGCTATTATGTTAAGCTGGAAATTCTGGACAGCATATGTCCTAATTATTGTTGTGAACGTTTCTGTTGTTCAAGAGGATTCTCTCTTAATTGGTTGGATGAAATATGAAGTATGAATTATGTACTAACAATGTGTAGGTTCTTGGTCAGACGGAGCTTTGTGCGTATTAAGAGTTTATATGTTTGCATTATACAACTAATTCAGACGGGGCCTGTCCCGATCATTAACAAGTACTTTCTCTTGCTAGAGGCTTTGTAGATTATGTAAATTAACACGTGGTCATGTTTCATACTTTAGACGTCGTGGCCCCAACGGCCTAGCTATACGCATCTCGTTTTTAGCTTATTAACAATGTTTATCTTTTTAGAAGCATGCCAAACATAGATATTACTTATAATATGTATACAAAGCATATAGTTATAGATTGATTCTCCCAGTCCTTATCAGCAACGGGTGCAAGTCTGCCCTAACGGGACTTTGGGGCATGACAGAAGTGGTATCAGAGCGGGTCATCCTAGGGAGTCTACAAAGCCGTGTCTA
>JAOTQR010079392.1:0-10609 GCA_025774065.1 Solanum ossicruentum
TTTTTATTTTCCTTTTACTTATGTAAGGGGAGAGTCTCCCTCATTTACCACTTTCCTAGATAATATGTATTGAGAGAGTCCTCTACTAGGTATAGTCTAGGTTTCCTTTTCTTTTTAGAAATAGGGACAAATTGACCGACTTATTAGGTAGGACGACTTGCGAACCACCATAGTGCGTAGATAAGGTCTATGTCCCCCTCCATTGTACTTTTATTTTCAGTTTCATTTATGATAAGGCCTAGAAGTGTTGCTTAGCCTCTAGCCCACCACAAGAGTGATTAAAACAGGAAACATTCTAGTCTACGAAGTCTCTATCCATCGACAAAATGGTATCAATGATAGACCCATGGCTACCTCAAAGTAGAATAAAATAAGTCTAAACTCAAAGCTAGAAAAGAACATGATATCTTTAGAAAGTAAAAGAGGACTCACCAATCAACTAAAAGCAAATAGGTCCTCAATGTGGCACCTACTTATGACTGCTAGTACCTGTCTCTGGATCATGAAAAGACGCATGCCCAAATGGATGTTAGTACGTGGAATGTATGAATATGTAAAATGGTAGAAAGAACCATGTAAAGGAAGAATAACATCAACTCAAATAACTTAACTCAAGAAGTAGGAAACTCAATCAGCATGTCAATAGTTTAATGTAAGAATGCATTTTAGACAATGATCACTCATATACCATCTAGTCAAATCTACTTAGAGTACTATCAAAGCCTATATGGGAGTTTCTCTAAACGACAACCATAACCTATGAGCCGGTGATGATACAACGAAGCGATATCATTGCCACATCCATCCCATACCTTTCTAGGGTAAGGGATATTCCATCAATTGATCCAAAATCAGTAACATCAAGTCCTCTTTTTGGGACAATAGGAAACATTTCATTTTATGGTCCGATCCTCTCCTACACTTGCTATGTAGTTATTGAGTTTGAGTTGGACTTACACTCACTCAATTCAGTGCTAAATACTCATCCCAAGTCTCAACATTCTCATAAGACATCAACCATATGGTTAACTCATTCATCTAGTCTCATTGGACATTTGTCAACTCAATTCACCACATCAACTATCAACTCTTTGGTTACATTCTTTTATGGTTTAGCTCTTGACTCATAAAGACTATCATGCATCATTCTAACTCATATCATTTAGGAAAAAAAAAGTAGAATCAAAGCATTTAGGGATTGTGTAGACTCTTTAGGCTCAAATTCTACTCATGCATACCTATTTATGTGAAATATGTAAAAACAACAAGAATTTATTCTAGGGTTCATGTACTAAGAAAAAATCATCTATTTCAAGTATTTAATTCATAAAACCAGTAATTCATCATATAGGCATCCCTTAGGATTTTGGAGAACCTTCAAGAAACGTTCATAGGAGACTCAATTCATTCACAACTCCTTCCATTTGGGTTACGGGGGAACATGGAAGAACATAATCTATGTTTCGGTTAGCCATACTATCATGACCCGGACCTAGGGTCTAGGAGTTTCATGGAAAATGGGAACCCGAGAGTCCCCAAGCAAGCCTCAAAGTATCAAAATTCACATTATCGGTTCAAAAGCATATTTTAATTAGTAAACACATAGTTCTAAGGGATGGGAAAGAGGACTCACGCTACATGGATATCGTAGGGAAAGGGATTAACATGGATTCACATAACACGTAGCACATAAAGACTAAGGGTGGGTAAGTTTGAGTCACTCTATGGGGTCAATTCGGGCCTTAGGATCTTCAACATTTCCACCTCAAATATACATACTATCATAATTCTCATAATCAATCGATGATAGCCATATCCAATAGATTACCATAATCATAACCTTCAAATACTACATATAACATATAGATCCGACGAGAGTCTACAAGATGTATAATAATGCCTCTAGTCATAAGATAGGACAAGGACCAAGACATTTCTCGAGCTCAACCTCAAAGTAAATAATACAAATGGAAGCAACATAGGTAGAGGAATGATGGCTTATCCTTGGAAGATAGGACTCACCATAAAAAATGTCTCACATTCGATCTAGCATCAAATGGTGAATGAATGTAATCTCGGGTCCCTACATGGTTAGATCATGTAGGCAAAAGTATGTGTTAGTACATTTGAATATATTAAGTATGTAGGCATGCAATGCATATGACTTATCGAACCTGCATCTCAATGTTAGACGACAAGGCACATAATATAGATAGAATCATTTATCCAAAGAAGGGTAGAATACAATATGCCACCAAGTCCATGATCCATAAAATGCAAAGATGCTCATATATAGTGGGGATGTGACCTTAACCGACAACTAAGACCAAGCGAACTATTACGTGGAATACCGATGTTATCCACAACCTAAAAAATAGGTGGTCTACTTGCCAAAGGTAAACTACATTTCTCCTTACTGGCCTCCCATTTCGGAGAAGTAACCTTTCTTACAAGTCTCCCATTTCTGATAGGATTTTCATATCATTTCTAGTAGGTCATGCCTCAACTAATTGGATGAGCCTCATATCTTTCTAGCCGAGTCATGCTCAACTAACGGGATGAGACTCAAATCATTCTAGCGGGTCATGCCTCAACAACGGGATGAGCCTCAGATCTCTATACATATGTTGGCATATAATTCAAGGAAAGGGAGAGGACCTTTGGGGATAACACTGATTCTCCTAATCCATCGGTGCTAAGTGGAAACATCCCATGAGAATACTTGTCATGACCCAAGCCTAGGGCTTAGACGTGACATAACAAATGGGAACGTAAGGGGACCCCAAACAAACCTCTTAGCATATCATTCACAGTTCCTTGGTCTCGGAAGCAAAATAAACAACAAAAGAGTTATAAATAAGGTAAGAGGGACTAAGAGAAGTCTCGATATTCATAAAAAAACATAAAAGAGTCAAGCTCATAACATAAGTAGATCAAATATCCAACAACACCTCTAACATGAAATGGAGCGGGGGCCAAGACACTTTCTGGGCTTGCCCTCATAGTAACAAATGTTCAACATAAAGAAATATCAAATAGCAAGAGCAACATAGATAGTGTCCTCGGACTAGAGGACTCACCAAAGCTTATCCTCCGAAGTACCAAACTTGCCACGTGAAGGAAGATTAAAAGGTGCTCCGATCCCTACATGATAATATCACGTAGACATAGATTATGTGTTAGTAAATTTGAATATACTAATTATGTAGGATGCAATGCCACAAGACATAAGTTAAAATAGTCAAAATTCATAATCATAAGCAATGGATAGTAAAATTTCAATATGGCAAGCATGATCAATGCTTGAAGTAAAATATGCTTGTAATTCATACACCTTACATAGTACATATTACATGTGTGGAAAGATACCATAGCCAACATAGACCAAACGAACTACAACTTGGAATCTAAGGAATATTACCCCTTTGTAAGGTGAGTGAGGCATGTCACCCCCTCAACAAGGTGATCAAGGTATATCACCCCCTCAACATGGTGATTGAGGCATGTCACCCCCTCAACAAGGTGATTAAGGTATGTCAGCCCCTAAACAAGGTGTGGTATACTTGCACATCATAGATAGTTTTCATGTATTCAATACATACATGTAAGTCCTTAATCATCATATAGTCACTTGACTTATAAATCATGTGATAGATCATCAATAGCATGAGAATCTTTGTCATGTCATTTTACCAAACACTTGGTAGGTTCATATTGCTTGTTCAAAATCATGCAATTCAAGAGTGAAATAATATGAGAAATCTCAATGCAATTCAACCCACCAACATATAGTAAAACCCTCATGCATGGTACCTTGAAATTCATCATCAAATCTCATAATAGACCATAGTTTCATAGCTCAAAACATGCATAGTCTCAATAGAAAAAATCAATTCGTGATATAATTTGAAATAGATAGACATGCATAATCAATCAACATTTCATAAAACCCCAACATAATTTATGATCATAATCCATAGTACGAGATACACATAGATGATATAACTTGAAAACATGCAATGTTCATAAAAAGGAAGATTGAGCTCCATGGGTGAAAGGACCCAATGGATGAAACCCACATACCTCTAACTTGGGTTTTCTTAAGATGAGATTGAAGAGAACTTAGATCTTTCAGAGAATCCTTGAGTTCCAAAGCTAAGCTTGAAATCCTTGAAATTTGGGTGAGATATTTGGCTAAGTCTTGAAGAGATTTTTGTGAGGGTTTTGAGTGATATAGAGTCTAAAAATGGCTAAGTATGAGTGTTTTCACGCATAAGCGGGCATGCGGCTATGACTCCAATGCCCTTGGCTGACACAAGAAAATTAAGGAAAAATTAACATTGGTCCGCATGTGGGCCCAATACAAAGATAAAATTATCATTGATCTGCGTCCCTGGCGCATCGCGGTTAGGGCGCGAATACTCTCTGGAAATTATAAATTAGCAAAATTTATTTTTTTCTAGGAGTCCTCTAAATGCATGTTATATCAATTTCCCTCTCAATATTTCCCTTAACCAAGAATATGAAGTCTAATTTTCGATATAACGCGTCGATTTTGAGATATATGGAAATTACAATTATGAGCATTTTTGAGGTACAATTTCGGGGCTTTTCAATACCTCCCTCTTAGGAATATTCATCCTCAAATGTCAAACAAATATACATAATAGAAGTGATCATGAAGATTTTCTCCCGACATAAATGCATTTAAACATCATTTTCAAAAAGTCTCAACATGAGTGTCAAAAATCACCATAAACTTGTTACCCCATGAGCATGAATACATGCAAAATAAGATGCTAAACCCCAAACATTGAAATGGACAAAGTCTAGGTTATTTCGAGTCAACTACTCATGGTTCCCACAACCCCAATTTGTGGGTGCTTAGCTACTCGTGGCTAAGGCAAATTCAACAACATTGCAAATAGAAGACAGAGTTGAGATTTTACCCAAAATAATGAAGAACAAGAACACCACAAGTTGCAAACCACAAGCTTTGATTAATGGATGATGAATACAAAATGAGTTTTGCAATCCCCAAAAGTGGTTCTTCAAATTCTAAAGGAGAATTTACACTAAACACTAGAAAAACCCTAAGAATATTCAAGGTGTTCTCTAAAATATTCAATGTATCAGTTCCCTATCAACTCTCTATAAAAAAAAACCTATCATTAAGTATTTATACTATTTACAATTTAATCCTAAAAATTAAAAAGAAAAGACAGATGGCTGCAGGTACATAGCACATGTATGACTCGTATAGTAACCTATGAGTCACAATCAGGGTTTCTTAGTAGGCCTTTTGCATTTTGGACCTGACTGTGATGACCTGTTGGTATGAGTTATTACTTGGGCTATGACTCGTATGCTCCTCTCAAAGTCTAGGGTTTCAGTTCTTGGTCTAAATTTTTAGATCTCTATTTCTTGCTACGTACCCACCTATACGAGTCCTAGTAAGACGTACGACTTGTAGAGTCTACTTCGCAGATTTCTAATTTTTGCTCACTATTTCTTGTTAGGAGATCACCCAATGACTCTTAGCTTGGGCTACGACTCATAGGATGGCTCGTATCTCCTACACTTCAGGGAAATCTGAAATTTTCCCCCAACATTGTGCCAACTTATCTTTTCTGCAATAACTATATAAAAATGAAGAAAAGTCGCATTAAGAACTCACAAAATCCATTATTTAGGTATCAAATGTGCAGTATCTTGACAGGACATCAATTATGCATGTTTATCCACTTCAAACTTATACTACGAATTGGTTTTGTCTATGAGGCTATGCATGTTTTGGACTTATGAACTATAATATATCATGAGATTTGATGATGGATTTCAAAGTATCTTACATGAGGGTTTTACTATGTGTTGGTAGGTTGATTTACATTGAGTTTTCTCATATTATTACACTCTTGAATCGCATGATTTTGAACTAGCATTACACACCCACCAAGTGTTTGATAAAATGTCTTGACAAGGATTCTCAAGTTATTGATGAATCACTATATGGTTTATTAGTGATGTGACTTTATGTGATTAAGGGATTGCATGTATGTATTGAATTCATGAAGGTATCAATGATTTTACAAGTCACACAAGTCATCTCATGTTATCATGTTATCATGTTTGGTTTACCTTGGTAAGTAGGCCATACCTTGTTGAGGGGGTGTCAAGCCTCGATCACCTTCTCAAGGGGGTGACATGCCTTATTCACCTTGTTGAGAGGGTGTCATGCCTCGGTCACCTTGTCGAGGGGGTGTCATGCCTTGATCACCTTGTTAGGAGGGTAACATGCCTCAGTCACCTTGTTGAGAGGGTACATACCTTGGATTCCAAGCGGTAGGCCGCTCGATCTATGTCAATGAAGGTCCCTTCCCACACATATATTATATACTACACAAGTTGAATGATTTACAAGTATTTTTTACTTCAAGCATTGATCATGCATGCCATATTGAGATTATAGTTATCTATTGCCAATGATTACGCATTTTGAATATATTGGCTTATGTCTGCTGCATTGCATCCCATATACTTAGTACATTGAAATGTATATACACATACTCTATGCCTACATAATATTACGATGTAGGGACCGGAGCACCTTTTGATCATCCTCCACATGGCTAGTTTGGTTATCCAAGAAAGCTTTGGTGAGTCCTCAACTCCGAGGACGATATCTAGTTTATTTCATGCTAGGTTGAGACCTATTTCTTATGTTGGATCCTTATTATTATGAGGGTGAGCCCGGGAAGTGTCTTGGCCCCTGTTCCATTCTAAGTTAGAGGTGTTGTTACATATTATGATGTATTTATGCTTATGAGCTTGACACTTCTTATGGCTTCTATATTTATGAAAATATTCCCTTAGTCCCACTTCTGTTTTTACATGATTCTTGTTATTGACAAGAGATACGACTATTTAAATTTGACCCTTCTATTGGTACTTGTGAAATTAGCTAATGGAATTCCTTTGAACTTGGCTTGATGTAAGAGACCCATGATGGCCTTAAATAACATAAATAAGCTTAAATTGAAGGCTTGAAAGTGAACTTAGCTTGAACATGAATATCCCATACTTAGAATTTTTAAACAAAGTCACCTTCACGGGAGGCCACACGGGCCGTGATAGCACACATGACCCATAAAATTGGCCGTGTGACCATACTTGCTCCCAAAACCTTTCAGGAACAAAACTTCCATGTTCTATTGAGGTAGTACAAAGTCTGGGTCCTTACAGTTACACACCTGGAGGTTTTGAATCTTGAAACAACTTGGGTGAATTTATAAGATTATCTTCAAACCCTAGCCTTTTTCTCCCTTGAAACCTTGCTCTAAGTTGTAGAGGGTGTTTTAGCATGAAAAATTGAATGGTTATGTTTAGGGACGTGTTTTAGGTATAATAGGTCAAGTTAAGGCTTTGAAATGGAGAAAAAGAAAAAAAAGACCTTCTTAAAAATGTTGTCAACGTCATCCACGGGCCCACCTAAGACCCATAGAAAATTCCACGAGCCATAGGAACCATTTCGTAAACTTTTGGGCAAATTTCAGGGTCTCTGGATCAATTCCACGAGCCCAATCTATGTCCCATAGAAGCATCTAGGACCCATAGATGGGTCCATGAAATATGGAACAGAAAATGGATTTTCTAAAGTTTTTCCATGAGTTGAATGCATGGGCCGTACATCAAACCATGGCTCATAATGCAACTCTGCTTTGGCAGTCTACAGCAAAATGATAATAAATTTTGAATCAGAACTCCTAATGAGGTGAAATCAGTAACTTTTGAAAGAAAGACCTTTCATTTTGTAGGTCATGAGACACCTAATTCTTTGTCTGCTAAGAGTTATGATTGTTTAAAGTTGACCCTTGTATAATCTAACAATAGAAACTCAATTTGTAGGAAAGTTTTGAACTTGGCTAAGTACTAGGGGTCCCTGATGACCCTAATCCACTTCCCACACATATGAATGAGGCTTCAAACATAGGTAGATATAAGAATAGAGTTATGGAGACAAGGTGCCTAAGAACTAAGGAGAAAGGGAGAGGGGAAGTAGGAGGTGAGGTGCGAAAGAGCAAATAGAAAATGGTTAGGAAGGTAGGGTGACATGGGGGGATTGTTTGGATAAGATAGTGGTATGTATTCATCAATTAACAATGGTGGGGGTTCAATAAGGGCACGACAATTTGATAAGGTTTCGACATCCCAAGTGGAAAGTTTGGTTGGGAGAACGGTAGGTCCAGCAAGGGAGATTGAGTGAATGGAAGTTGCGTTGTCACGACCCAAAATTGGATTGCAACTAAAGAAGAATAAGATAAAGTATAAAAAATCATGACATAACATAAGAAATTCCCAAAACCTAGAGTGATGAGTACAAAAGCATTTAAAATAGTACCAATGAGTAAATACAACTATCTCATAAAGAAAATACAAGATTGCCTCAAAATGTAAGATACATTGTCTTAAGTGGAAATGACATGAGGTACTCTTAAAGATTCATGGCAACTTGAAGTCGGAGCCTCACTAACAAGATCTAGACAATGAAGAATAATTCAGCCGGAATGAATCAACTACTCCGTCCAGGTCCCTATGCTCGATCTGCAAGTAGGAAAAAAGTAGAGGTGAGTACACTGGAATGTACCCTATGGGTTAATCTGACTGGGTAAGAGAAATCGATCAAGTATGTAATAATGAAGAATCCTATCACTTGAATCAAAAGGTTTAGTACACAATATAACATGAATAGTAATATGTAAAGACAGTAAATATAGTTAATAATGCAATGCAATGGTGCCGCACAAAAAGTATGACTACCACATATTCTAGTAGGAACTTCAAATATTCCAAATAAAAAAGATTAGCCTCTTAACAATTTGGACAACACTTGAAAGATATCAAACAAGCAATGGGACACAAATTTCTACGATAAAAATAGAGCAGATTTCAATGCCCATACAATGAGGAGAAAAAGGTTCAAGGATGAGAGCAACATACTGACTAAAAACAAAAAGAAGATAGAATTAACAGTAATCAAATGATTCCAGAAATGTTCATTCAAAATAAAAAGATTTTAGTTTGATAGATAAATAAAATCAAATATCATAAACTAATTAAATAAAATGAATGTCGTATGAATTATTTACATAACTATATTATTATTAATATGGAGTAACAATAAAAGCTTAACATAACACCTAGATTATTTTGGCCCAGGAATGGGTTTAAGTCATTTTTGCACTAGTGGGCAACAAGTCCAATGCAGACTGGTCAAGTACTTTTCTGGTTAAGCCTCGAATCAGGGAAAAATTATTTTTTACTACGGGGCATTTAAAAATCATAGACTATCCTTTTCCTATACAATTTTGCTCCCTAAAAATGAATATTATTTCGGATCTGCGAAATCATGTAAGGATTTTGAGATATCCAAGAACTACACTATATGGTATTTTTTTGAGGCGCAAAACAGGTCTTACACATAATTTAGCTCAATTGAACCGGTCACAAAAGACTTTTCACTGGAACTTGAGATGATATTTGATATTGTTGCATGCTTCAAAATTAAAAAAATGTCAAGTTAAGCTACTTTCTATAATATGCATCTATTATTGTAAACATGATTTTGACACCTTAATAATTAAAGATAGAATAAATAATTCGTTGTCTATGTATAAAGCTTAAATTATTTTTATTCAGTTAATTGATTGTGAGATGAAGATGATCTCTTTTGTCTAGGATCGATGCAACTCATAAGAATTGGATAGAGACGAATTTAGAATTTACTTGGGTTAACATATAAAAGGGGATAAGACATAAGAAATAGGAGAAAGTGGTAACACCAGGATAAGATAAAGGAGATTAAAAAAGGTGTCACCAAAAAAAAGAAGAATAACAAAAGTTTGAGTACTAATGTCGAAGGAAGAAAATAAGGAATGGAGAACAATGCCAAGGGAAACTGTACGAATAATGTTATCAACAATGAGGGAACATAGAAGGGGAAAGAGCATGAACATGAAGGGGATCGGGCTACAACTCACAAAAGAGAAGATGAATAGATTACAAGTCCAAAGTCCCATAATGTGCAAAATGAGTAAGAGATTAACAAGAGGGAGAATTTCAACAGGAATATAAGAAGGAACAAGATCATGAAGAAGGAAAAATAAATAAATCCTTTGTTACATTTAAAGTTGGCAAAAATCCTGTTAGTAAGTGAACGAAAGGAGGAAATAAGAAGCACAAAAAAATATCACTACGACCAATTCTAGTAGGCACCTCAAACATTCCAAATAAAAAAGATTAGCCTCAGAACAATTTGACAACACTCAAAAAATATCAAAAACAATGAGACACAAATTTTTATGATAATAATGAAGCAGATTTCAATGCAAAAGACAATGAAGAGAACAAAGTTCAAGGGCGAGGGCGACATACTGAATAAAAACAACAAGAAGATAGAATTAGCTGTAATCAAGTACTTCCCGAAATGTTCATTCAAAATTAAAAAGATTTTGGTCTGATAGTGGACTTGGATAGATCATGTATATATGAAGTAAATGAAGAAGAGAAAATCGATGATACAAATAAAGAGGAGAAGCTAGAGACAGCTCAA